>JABEEM010003790.1:0-40432 GCA_013363185.1 Fusarium secorum | reverse complement strand
TTGGTTGATGGACACACTGCCTCCAACACGCACAACCAATTTCCCCCTTGTTTTACCCTCCTTCAACCTCGCATAAGCCCTCCCCGCATCCTCCAGCCCAAACTCCTCCTCAATAACAGCCTTGAGCTTTCCATCCTTCATCCAATCCGCAACCTGCTCAAAGTCCTTCTTGTTCGCCGTCACAGAGTGATACTTGAACTTTCTCTTCCCACCACCCAACCATCTAGGTAACAGGCTTATAGTAAGAAGAGACTTGAAGGTCTGAAAGCGTGGTGGCAGACCGACGCAAACATACTGCCCCTCGGGTTTGAGATACTGATGGGACTGCCAGTAGAGATCTGGATCGTTGAAGACGGTGTCAAGAATGAAGTCAAACTTGTCTTCTTTCTTTTTGAGCACTTCAACCGGGTCTTCGGATTTGTAGTCAATAGTCTCATCAGCACCAAGGTTTCGGCAGAACTCGGCATTGGAAGGGGAGCAAGTGACCGTGACATGAGAACATCCTAGAGCTTTCGCAACCTGGATTGCAAAAACACCAACACCTCCACTGCCACCATTGATAAATACCCTGTCACCTGCTTTCACAAATGGTGACATGCACTGCAACGCCGTCGTTCCACAAATCCCAACACAGGCTGCGTCTCTGAGCTCAACACCGTCCGGCAACTCTGCCATTCCCTTACTCCCAACAACAACATACTCCGCAAGACTTCCACCAATCGGTAACTCTGTCCTCCCAAATACCTTCTGGCTGGACTGGAACTCATTCAGTGTCGTGGAGACTATCGTGCCAGAGAAGTCGAGACCTGGCGTGACGGGTTTGGAGAACATGAAGTTAGTGAGAGGCATCTCAGCGACTTTGTAGTCGAGATGATTGACCGATGCGTATGCGACTTTGACGACGGTTTGTCCTTTCGGAAGCGATGAAGCATTTTTGGGTAGCTTAGTGTCGGTGACGAGAGTGAGATTCTTGTCGATGCCGCCTTTGATGGCGCGCCATTGTGCGGCGCGCATGGTGAGAGGGAGCGTGCTGTTGGATGCCATAGCTTTAGTTTGCGCAGTTGTCTCTTGGTGTTTTTGGTTGCCCCAGGGCCGCTGGCGAGACCTTATAGAGTTGCTGGTCTTTGAGGTTATGGCTGACGACAACGTGTTGGTGGCACATGATCAGGTGCTGTCGTCTTGGCTGAGGTGGTCTGATTGGCGATCAACCAATCGAAAGAAAACTGTCAAATTCCGTGCCATTAGGTGGTCTGTTAAGCTTAAACTATTGGCAGTAGTCGTATCTCACTTGTACTTACGGCTGTTGTCAGAAATACCCTGATAGGCCTGGTCTCATGATTTCTCGTCCTCAATTGAGACCATTGCGATTGACTGGGCAGATCGGACCCCGCGGCAGCTCAGAGCTTGTTTATCCGTGGGCTGATGAGAGCGGAATGCATGGCCAGACTTATAAGCCGATGGCGTAATAAAGGCTTCGTGTTGGCAATGATTTATCAACATTTGTCCTCGCTCATTGTTACCGTCGGCCAAATTCGAAAAATGCGTGGACTTCAAGGCATGTTAGTCAAACGGAGTCACTTATGTTGAAAAAAGAGAGTCTAGAATCAATGATCGTGTATTCATTGTAAAAGTTGAAGAAGAATGAAGTAAAGTCTATCTGAAACCATCTCCTCCAAATGGGGACAGAGATGGTTGTTTCGGGAGTTGAAGACTATCCAGCTGCCTTTCAAGCCAGCTCCCAGAGCAAGTCATCATCCATCTAGGCAACAACTGCTAATACCAGAAATCAATCTAGCTCTAAGGGTAGTGAGTGTATCCATCCTCACCAGGCTGGATAGTTCCGTTAGTAATAGCCGCAGCATGGCCACGAGCCATGTAACCAGCAGCAGGGTAGTACTGTCCAAGCCAAGGGTAGATCTCCTTGGCACCAGGCTTGTTCCTCCAGTCGCGCATCAGCTCACAGACAATCGAGAACAAGCTGACAACCTGAACACCAGCATCGCGCATGCGATCGTTGGAAATGTCGCGAATGAGAGCGGTAGTAGTGCCGGATGCTTCCATGTTGGCCCAGACGGAGTAGCCAGCGTCACGAAGCGACAGAGCGAGGAAGGTGGTGCAGACATCAGTGGTGATACCGGCGAGAATGACCTGGGACTTGTTGGTGGCTTTGACGGCGTCGCGGAACTCTTCGCTGTCCCAAGCGTTGACTTGGCCTTGGCGTTGGATAAGAGGGGCCTTGGGGTACATTTCGCGGATCTCTCGCATGAGAGGACCGTTGGGGCCTGAGTTGTCAATAAGAATCTAGGAGATAAATAGAGTTGGGGACTTACCCTGATCAGCGGAAGTAGTCAGGATAACAGGCATGTCAAAAGCCTGACCAAGAGCAGCGTGAGCCATAGACTGGTGATGATACAGAGTAGGATCCCAATCCCTGGTCAACTGGTAAAGACCTTCCTGGATATCGACCACGAGGAGAACCTATATGAAAGTCTTAGCATCATGAAGGGATAGATGCTGCCGGGGAACTCACGGCATCGTTCTTGTCAAGACGCTCATACTTGTAACTGCTCTTAGCAAGAGCAGAAACAGAGAGGACGCCAGCGGCGATGATGGAACTGAACTTCATTGTCGAAAGCCTTGGGTTGCAGGTTGATACTGAAGCTGTGAGATGGCTGTTGAACCTAAAGAACTTCCCTCAACTCGGGTTGATATCCAGCTATATATACTCAAGAACTCAATCCCAAATACTTCACATGCACGTTCTGAATTCTGCATACTGCAATCTTGGCATGCTGTATGATCATGGAGTGAAAGGTCCTTGATTCCATGCTCAAATGCACAGTCGGAAATGAAGTCCGCCTCAGTCGGCCGAAGCTATCCTCACGTATATTGGCCCAAGCCACCGCGACGCCACACGAGCTATACGGATATGCATAAGGTCGGCCCGCTGCGAGACCCGGTTGAAGGTGTACTGTCATACGCTTGTAAGCCTTTGGCGCGGGTTTGTCATCATGCAGCAATCCCTTGTTGAACAGTCGTCCCCGCTTAATGCAGGGTTTAGTAAGCTGTAGTCACCATCTTTCTCAGCAAGAAGCCCCAGTTCGAATACTACGACGATGTCAAAAGATGGAGATCTACCGACGGCTAGTGTTTCGTCGGGGAGTTATTGACCGTTGAGTTGAGGTTATTTTTTCGTGGCTTGATGATGTTATCGTTGCAGGTCGGCACTGAAGTTAACCCTGGTTCGAATCTCGTTGAACCATGACAAGGATGCCGATGTCCCGATTGGCGGAGTGAAGCGATGGCACTTTTTGAAGGCCTCGGTGGGAAACTCATCACTGACGCATGCTTTGATAATACTCTTTGTCCAGTACAAGACGCAGTGGAGGTCCAATTGCCCCTCTTCTGAGCCTCTAGTGCAACGGTTAGGTGGGGAAAGTATTGGCATGCGTGAGGACCCTCAGACCCTTCATGTCGATAGCAGATGGCATTATGCATGTGTTATGCAGCACTCGGACCTTTGACCCAGGTTGAGCATGGTGAAAAATTCTTCCAATGGCAGTCTTTTGTTGCGTGACAAATACCAAAGAGGGTTCACGTTGCATTGCCTTTCCGTGTAACCCGACGATGTAGCGACATGTTCCAGTGATTTGGAATGATTAGACACGACGAGTAAGCTGACAGGTAGGAAAGTCTGTTTCAGCCTACTACTTGAACATTCCGAAGACCTGTGTATGTGCATCTTCCGATATTATTATCAACATCATCATATGTATACTGATATGTAGCTTCAGCGTCTGACATTTCCAGTGTGGCAAACAAATTGTAGATATAATACTTACCCTACTGAAGGGACATATTTATTCCCCAATATGGTAATAGGTTAGTAGGTCGATTTTACGGGAAAATCCATGTTATGAAAACAGAAAGTGATATCTATATGACAAGACAATTAGACTAGTCTTAAATATTTACATGAAACTTGATTTTTCCATTCACGTCTCTTCTACCGGCTTGTATAACCTAAGGCTGGAAAGCATCAGCACTGGCCTCAGCTTGCCATATTTCAACACCTTGCGCCCAACTCGTCTGCATCAACAGATCGTCGTACTTATCTTGAAGACAGTAAACAGAATTGAAGATCTCTTAGGTATTTTCATCTCTGCTATGAGGCACTAAAAGGCTCTCTTATGCTGGAGTCGTTTGAGATTATACTACCTATCATTAAGATAATCTTTAGTTACTTTGCAAACCTTGAGGATTACTTCTAGATGCTTCCCCGAGAGTCATTAGTTTAAAGAAATGCTAAGTAAACCTTCAGTCTAGAGGAAATAGTAGGAAGGAGTACCAAGCCAGTTGGGCAAGATATAGATAATAGTCCCTTATTATCGCATGTTGTGTCTTTATCTTATATTTAAACATCGAAAACCTAGTTGGATATATCCCACTTACAATGGTAAGCACGAAGCCACGTTGTACTGATTCTTCCATCTATTTACCTTTCTATAGTATTGAGTTACTCAGTTAACGCCCTCAGGCCGGACATTTAGGGCTCAGGTTATATCTTCTAGGATGACCTGTCTCCTCTCCCAGCTCCTCCTTATTATCATCATGTGCGCGTCTCCGGTCTTGGTTGCTAGGCAAACAGGAGGTGTTAAGCATCGAGTTTGTTCAAAGTTGACGTTAACTCAATTCGATACGGATTCCAATGAGGGCTTCCATACAGCCACTTATGTAAGACTTTGGCTGACCAAGGGTGATGAAGAATCCATGCCCATGTGACGGTTATTTTCGCAGATGAGTAATATTGACTGGTGGAGAAGATATCGAATCGAGTTGACAATCTTCGATCAAACATGCAGACGAAAGAAAGGGAAAGTATTCTTGATGAGTAATATACTCAACAGTCACAATCCCCCCTCTGACAAGAGCACTTTATCAGATGAAATGGGCGCAAACAATCAACTTGATCAGCATGTTGTCCAGGTCGATGGAACTTGGCAATGCTGGTGGCTCTCCCTGCTCGAGATTGCCCGAATTACTGGCAAACTCGACCCACTTTTCGAGACTCCAGGAGGTCACTCCTACACTTATTAGAACCCGCCTACGGGGCCAAGAGCGATTCCTGAAGTTGGACAAGTGCCAACTAGCATAGTGTACATCGACAAGGGTGAGCCAATTCCAGAGGACCAAGTACCGAAACCCCTGCCCAAACCAGAACGATGAGTTTACGGACCCCTTTGGCAGAGAAAGATCATGTACTATCTTCTCGACCGAGACAACGATCGACCTTGGTCTCGGCCCGATGCATCATCTATCAAAAGCGTACGAATCACTGCACTAACAACGTTGCTGGTGCACTTGGGAATAAGTGGCATCACGTTTGGCACCCCGTCATCGAGCAATGCTTTGAAAGTTGAGGATGAATTGAATATCCTACCACAGGGGCAGAATGTGCTTACGGATAGGAGCAATGAGGGTGCTGGGTCAGGTCACTCGATGTCGGGCATCGTGGGCTCGCAAGATGAAAGCGGTTCTCCTGGAGACAGCATTCGTGCCTATAGCCAATCCATATCGCAACAAGACTTTGTTACATTTGACCTTAGGCAGGATTCAGAGGAATCAAATAAGTATACCTTGGTCAATAACTCTGGGCAGACGCTTCCTTGGTTCACGGCTGTTAATATAGCTTAGGATATCAGGGGCAGTGGCTAGACTTGAGAGTATTTAGTTGAGTGTAGGTTTTACTTTGTCAAGTGCTTTGGACCTTAACAAACTCCCAAGTCCTCTGTTGTGATACAAGCTCTCAGCCATAAAAGGGTTTCCTAAAATGTAGGTTTATTGTGTAACTGTCAGAGTGGACAAAAGGTACGAGTGATTCCACATCGGCGCTCACTATACGAACATATTCAACCTTATACTGAAAGCTGCTAGTTCTAAATTTCATCTTAGACCTTGAAATCCTCTGTCGATCCCATCTGCGTTACCAGCTCGTCTAACTTATCCTGTATGTGGCCTGTCTCATCAACCTCTCCCCAGGCCATTACACTCGCTGCCTTGGCCTGGGTCAGCCATGCCACCGCTAGAGCTAGGTTCCCAGCGCACTCGCATATCTTTGAAATATCCTCCATGGTATACACAGCGCAGTCGTCATGGAACATTGGGTCTGGGTCTGGAGTTTCGAGGTGCTGCTGCCCAACTATATCAAAGCAAACGCTCAGAGCGGCTGGCCAATCTTCTTGGTCCATGTATACATGCTCAACGTGCCTTGACAGCTTGCGTTCCTGCAGAGAGTTCGGCCCTAACAGGCTACGAAGGGCTCGGACTCCTTCGTTAGCTATCCGTAGAGATTCATCGTAGTCCCCGCTTCGGCGTAGAAGGGCGCAGAGCCTTGATGTGGCGAGCTGGGTGAGTTCGTGCGCAGGACCAAGTGTCGCGCGTAAGCGATCAACCACTGATGTGAGCGCACGCAAAGAGACGTTTTTGTCGCCTTTGTCTTTCCTGAGCGTCGCTATGACTAGAGAGATTGGGTGTTGAGGATGCAATTGAGTGCGCGCGAGCTCATTGATATATGCAAGAACGGCATCTCGGACAAAAGGGCATGTCGTAGTATTGACCGGAGAGAGTGTACTCAGTAGCTCGATGATGATGGTTGCGGTGCCCTCGTGAAATATGGCCGGAGAACCGGCTGTTGAGTTTTTCAATAGTCGAAAACCTCGAGTCTGACTCTGACTTGAACCACGTGCATCGCCCTTTGCGATTTTCATGAGATATATCGCGAGGTCGGTGTCTTGCCAGAATTGAACCTTTCGTATTGGTGCCGACGGATCAAAGTTCCCTGTTGTGTAGAAAGTTCTTATGCTAAAAAGAACAGACTCTAGGTTGGAGCCTGGACGCTGGCTGCGAGTTAGTAAACTTGGGCCTCCAGCATTGAAGGCTCCGAGATAACGACGCATCTGCTCCGCCCTTTCTTCTGATATTCTCTTGTCCTCCAACTGTTGTGAGTTTATCGTAGTCCCCGAAAGACTTGTTGACGATCTGTTGACAATTTCCCAAGTACCCTTCCCAATGCCTTCTATTTGCTCCGGCTTCACGGCGCTGTCCTTGAGAGATGATGTTTCCAGTGAAATGGTATGAGCTTCTTGCATCGATATAGTGAAAGTCTGGAAGTCTCTCCGCAAAGAATCCATTTGCGCCTCAAGGTTAGAGAAGCCCTGTACTGAAGTCGTATTGGTAGCTGTGATGAGCTCGTTGGTGGCTAATTGGACTTCGAGTCCAACAACGCCTAGTTCCCGAACCATCTCAATGTTCAGCCTATTTAGCTTCTCTAACTTTTGTGAAAGTTCCTTCTCGACCTTGAGCGAGATAATGGAGTTCCAGAGTTGGCTCATGGCCTTTCTCTTGCCTTGTCTATCGGAGAACAACGGTGTTATCATGCTGTGAATTTCTTGTAATACTGGGTGCAGAGAATCTGCGATGCTGACGAGACGTTTTTCCTGGGCTGGATCCAGATTACCAAAGGCGTGCGAGCCTCCCCTACAGCTGTAACAAAGCCTGGATATGGAGTCATCCACTTCACGCAGGAGTTGTGAAAGCTGACCGGGGACTTCCTGTAGGTCTTGTAATAGTTTTATGGTAGCTAGCAGAGCTTTTCCAGCCGCCGAGACAAGCTGAAGCCCTGCTGCGAGACCACCGACTATGGAGAGAGGGTCTGCCATGGTTGGGCACAGGGAGGATAGTCCTTAAATGAAGTTCTCAGTGACTTCAAGCGTTTCTAATCGACGATCCAAAAGAAAGCAGTGGATGATTATATCCGCTGTCTAAAGATGTTGGGCGGGGAAGGATGAACGTTGATCGCTGGAGGGGTAAGGATTTCTTAAGTAACGGTGGGGAGGCCAACCAACTGCCGTAAGCGTGGAGTTATGCTGGGCGCAGACGCTCTAGTCAGCCTGGAGCTGATCTGACATGCATACGTGGTTTCATTAGCCATTGCGCATCAGCGCGTAGCCACAGCCACCTTTACTGGATTGGCGGGCATTGGAGGCGATGCAGACTTCTGGGATAAGTCTGAGCCATCCACGATGATGACGCATCTTTCTTCCTTCCTACTATTGTTACCGACTTTTGTTCACTATTAGTAACGACCTTTCGGCCGGAAACATACGTGAATGGTTACATGCTAGAATCACGCATTGTTCTCGTTGACAAAATCGAGGTAAGGCGCGCGATGCAAGCCCCAGCTGTCAGATCTATCAAGTCAGAATAATACTATTAAAAACATATATCACATAACATACTAACTACCCACACAATCGTCCATTAGTTGACAACTTCTAAAGCACGCATAGCCTTCCTGCATCAAGCACGAAGACAGAGCATATGCTACTTACGCTACTATCGGTAGTCGGCAGCAAAGCTGAAATAAAATTGAACCCTAGTGTATCTTCCTCTGCAGGCCCGAAATGGGTGTGACAGGCTAGTGAATAATCACTCTGCTAACTGGCAGCTTGTCCTCCGGGATACAATATCGACCCCGATCAGTAACGAGATTTAAATCATCCGGGTAAAAGGCCTTTGGATTCTCAATGAAGAAAACCCCCAGCCTCTCAAAGATTATCTTTCCCGGATAAAGTTTCCTCAGAAGCAATCCCTCCTCAGATGTAAGTCGAAGCGCCCACATTTCCAGCGGATTGCTCGAGGTCTGCTGGTCAAAAAGTCCAGTCGCTGCAATGAGCGACCAGTTCGAATTGAGGTCCCCACGACCTTTCACTAAAGGCCGTCTCTCGCTGGCTTCCAAACGAAACGTGTGCTTGTTCAAGGCATCCTGGGGATAAAGCTTGCAGCGCACGCTATGATCAGGATGATCTTGGGTTTTGTATTGCGAAATCCGTAGTTCGCGCATGTAGCCGTAGACCTGGAGCTCGTATGGATCTGGGAAGTGTTTGAGCTCAACTATATTGTACTCCCATCCCTCAGGGTCCTGACACCAACTGTTTTGTTTCAGATTGCCTGGTTTGCAACATGGTGTTCCGTACCGTGCGAATCCGGCAAGTTCATCTGATTTGGTGCCAGCTCCTTGGCTGATAGGTCCGTCGAGTGCCATCCATGACCACGATGGAGCTTTTCTGATGGCTTTACCCTTGTACTCAGGAACCCTGAGTGCTGGTAGATGATCCTCGACAATACGCCGACTCCTCCAGAGTAGCCCGCATATCATGTCACTCTCCCATAGTCCGGCCATATATCTATCTGATCCGTGTCCGAACCTGTTAACAAGAGCCTGTTTGAATAGGCGAACGACGCCAGAGAGAGCAGCGTGGTTGTCGGAGGGGTCATAAAAACTCTTTGTAGAGTATTCCATTGTGACAGAATACCACCGTCTAAGGACTGGATCTGTTGTGTCAGTAATTACGAACGCTCGCCGTCCTCGGCCAAATGAAGGACTACCATAAGTCGCTGGACGAGAGTCTAGCTGAATACGGTTCCATGGTTTATGATCTTCTTGAACCGGGGGCAGATTGGATGCATTAAGAGCTGGGAATAGTTCGTTATACCAGACATCTGCTTTTCCAACAAACTTACAAGCTCCATCCTCGAATTCTTCACGCTCACGGCAACGAAAAATAAGCTGCTGCTGTCCGTAGATGATCATTCTTCTAGCCATCAGTGATTCTTGGTAGCACCATGCACGTTCAGTTGTAGGACCAACGCTGCGTTCCCGTGGAAGACTAAGCCAGCAGCTAGCTTCTTCGTTGCCTTCTGCGCATTGGTATGGAACTTGGCATGCTGCTTCGACTGGGGAGGATCCGATGTCGAGGAATCCATCCCGAGCATCACGGCTTGCTCCAGCCACGATAGTGAGATCCGCGTTGTTGTATATCTCTGGTACGAGCAAGGCCTGGTCTGCCCAGTCCTTATTGTCGTCTTGCCTGATGCAAAGCGAATCAATCCAAATATACCGATATCCAAGCTCGCGCGCGACCTGGATTGCCTGGCGATGCGTCTTGGCGAGTTTTGATAACGCAACGCCCTTTTTGAAAGCGGCCTCAGTATCCGTCTTGAACTTGAACATTCGCGATCCGGCATCGCCCCAAGAATATGACAGTGCAACATAGATATCTCGCTTCCCCTGCGTTTCAACAAGCTTCGGCTTTTTTTCTCCGATGTCAACTACTCTTGAAGGCAGGTCCCTTCGCTCATTGCCACAACATCGATGGTCAAAGTTATTGCATCTATTCATCCAAGCTCTGGTTAAGTTGATCGTCTCGGCACGCTTCCGGGACTCTGCAGACTTCTCAAGGTTTCTCCCGCGTATTTCCTTTGCGCCGGGCGATTCTACTTTAGATTAAAAACAGGAAACGAGTAAATTGACTCAATTATAACTGACCTGATGTCGTCGAAATATTCAAGTGCGCAATGAAGCTCATGGCAAGGTCCTCATCCACATTCGGACCTCTGATAACCACGTTCACAAACGCTTCGTTGAACCAGATATCTCTACTTGATGTTGAGTGGATATCTGGTGGATGCGCTTGCTGTTGTGATGTAAGGACCAACTTCGCCCCGAGCAATTTGGGATCGGATTTCCAATTTTTCAGAAAGTGCTGCAAATGCTTTTCTGGACAAAGATCTTGGATATTTGCCCATAGTAGTTTACAGAGCGGGCAAGGTTGGAGAATGCTCTCAGCGCAGTCTTTGAGTGATGCAAGGTCGCGATGATGCTGAGACTCGAAGGTTTTTCTGACCTCAAGGTCATTGCAATAGGTACACTGACGGGAAAACATAATGATGTTAGACCGATATCTTATGTGCGGTTGACTTGGTATGATAATTTGAGCTTGCAAAGAAGAGAAAAAGGCTGGACGCTTATTATTTCTGCGGAGAATTAATTCAAAGTGTTAAGCGCCAGCCTGATATTGCACATTGCGCAGCTTCGTCTCTTGCATCTATAATTAGTACCAGGATGTGCCCTGTTACACTACAAGGCTCTCTCAGTGGCTACAGGTTGAAACAAACCCGACAGTTGGTCAGCCATGAGGGGTTTTCTGGCGGTTGTAACCACAAACAACACCGGGCTATCAGCCGCACATGCAAGCCTCCCATAATGGTAAGCAACGCGATGAAACTACTTTGAGATATAGGGACACGTCCCTCTAATAAGTAAATCGTATAATATAGGTATTAGCTATTAGATACACTTATTTAAAGCAATAATCGTATAATAATATAATGTCAGTTGAGTTATCTTAACATCGTAGTGTTTAATTGATATTAATTTCTACTAATATTATCTTCACTATCCCTATTGATTAGCATCCCATATGCTCTGCTATTGTTTAGTTAAAACCCTCGGGCCAGAACTCCTCAAGCCACTCGTATGGATCCTCAGGCTCATAAGCATTTGTAACCTTGCCCTTGAACTTTGTAATGTTATCCCTCGTCTCATTGTACAAAGCATACTTTTCGTCAGGTCCGTTTCCGATATAGTATGGGACTGTCTGCGCGTTGTTACCGATCTCCTTGTCGACGATACTGGTGACATTGTCGATCTGAGCGTTCTTGAGACGGAATTCATCACCATAATTGGGGTTGATCTAGAATTGTTAGAAAATGTCGAAGTTGGCGATGGAGGGGGTTCTTACGATGCCCATTCTGAGGCCGTCAACGGCAATGACGTTCTGAATTGTGGCATTGCGCTTGGCTTGGTTGAGGCAGTTGCCGCAAGACTGGTAGAATGTTCCGAATCCCTCGGCGTAGAAGCCGGTGATGTTATACTTGCCACCAAGAGAGTTATCTTGGAAGATCTGCGAATTATTAGAAAGTCTTCTTTCTCGCTCTTGTCCTTACGTACCTTATCTGTTGCGCTTCGGGCACCACCGCCAATGACCCTCAACTGAGTGTTCAGACCCTTTGATGTGAGAGCATCCTCACAAACGTCCTCCCACCAAACTGCAAATATTAGTATGAGACAGTCAAAGACAAATAAGGCTGCTCACCATTCTCAACCCAGGCATCGCCCAAAGCATGGATGCCCTCAGCCTGGTTCTTTCCAATGATCACATTCCGAATAGTCGAACCAGGCAACAAGTTGAACACAGCATCAGCATCAGTGCCCTCAGCTTGTTCATTGCAGCTTCCCTCAGGTCGTTCATAGCGCTTCATCTTGCCATCGAAGACCTCGCCAGGCATGATGTACTTGGCATTCTTGAGGACGACTGTCTCCTTGGCGACGGGGAACTTGGTGATGGGAAAGGGGAAGCGTGGTGGTGGCCGTTGGCTGAGATCTCCTTGGGTGGCGTCGGTATCACCTTGCTTGCCGTCGCCGGTCTTGGATTGACGGGTGTCAATGACAGCGGCTTGGGCGGCGGGGAGGAGGGATAGGAGTAGTGAGGCCTTCATGATGGATTCGAGATGTGACTTTAGTCCGAATAACGGTCAAAGGCAAGAGAAACGTATTGGCGAGGTGAGGTAGGGAGTGATTAGATGAAATTGCTGCTTATATATGTGTTTGGCTGCTATGGATAATAAGAACTCCATGCCATAACATACCAACCTCTTCACCATCAGCTGAGAAGACTAAGTGCCCGCCATACCATTTCACCGCTTTGCATGGAACCGATGACATTAACCTAATCCTTCGCTCGGTTCAATGCGTGCCAAGACTCTAAATTGAAATGTCATGTCACTCGACACCAAGGACACGTTTCCATGAATCATCGTGCAGCAAACATATGATCTTCTTCTTGGCACCTTTTCCGGATGCTGTAAAATCCGGGGTTGTTAATTTAGGCTTCTTGGAAGGCTTCGTAGATTCATTGTCAACTGTGGGGGAAGGGAAGACGCGGGGTAAGCTTAATCGTTCCTCTGGAAGAAGATGATTGATGGTTCTATATTCCTCCGTCCGGGGCCAGCTATTCCACCTGTCACGTACCTCACTAAGATGGTAGGGCATAATTAACCATAATTTTCGCTCCCGCTACTTAGTCCATGTCAGCCTGGGATGCCTGTTAGACAGTCTGGGTTGATTCAATCAAGCATTTGTGGGGGATGTCGGGGCCCTCGAATCCTTTTGAAAGCTTGCATTTGCGGGGCTGGGCTGACCCCCAAACTTGGACGATATCCTCTACTGCTCACTATATGCTGCTGAAGCAGAGGGCTCCCATTATCTAGAGGATAATACTCAACAAATCGCAATAGTCCATTTGAACAAACAATTCAGGATCATCTATAGTGACACTCCTGCTGTCTTTCTTGATCTCATCAATTCAGAACCCTCTTTGTCAATCTCAAAATGATAGCTTCATCAACTTCGAAGCTGAGGTCCTTGTTATCTTTTTAACTTCGGGTATAAGTATTGACAGCTTCCCAACGTCCGCCCTCAATAGGTCATTCTCTCCATCAGATTCTTTAGTTTTAGTAGCCGTCGCGATGCTAATCACATTGGTACTAACTCATTTCACATGGTCCTCCGCAGTGCCGCATAGAGTAGATCTACTGATTGACAGGAGAGGCTGTGAACCGATTGGTCTGGATCGCTTTCGCCCCGATAGCTTAGCATTGTTCTGATATATGTATGAGACCGTACCAGACATGGATAGTCTTTTTCTGCGCCCCAGTGTCTCAATGTCTAGCTATGTCATAATATTAGTTCCTAAGTATGAGGCTCAAGTGGCAAACCGATGGACGCAGGGTCTAAGGGGCCATGGTGTAAGCTGGGCATATAGTATAGGAGCTTCAAATCTATACACACGTAACTCTTCCTTAAGTGATCATCAATAGCCTAACTATCGTTTGAACATTGGGATATCCATACTGCGTGACCAATACAGACTTACCCCAGTCAGAACTCTTGAAGCTGGCTATCTTGGATAAATCTGCGGCGAGATGATCCAGTTCATCAGTGTGTCTGATAGATCTTGTTAATTCCAGGTCCATGTCAACTCCTATGGGTGCAATAGCTATCTCACAAAAGCCATCGGACTGTGAGGCTGTGTTCTCGGTGATTCGGGTGATTGTTGCAGCGGTAGAGGACTTGCTTGATCGCGGTACATTGATTGCCTGTTAATAGTAAAGGCGAAATAACCCCCAAATATGCAAAACATCAATAATTTAACATAGCAGTATGCCAACAAAGGAACCTCGCTGCTCTTTCGAATGATTCGAGGAACATCTCAGACATTGGGGGACTTGTCTGTCACTCGCCTTTTCCGTGCAGATGGAACAGCCCATGCATGATATTAAGACCGATGGGACGTCACGCCCCCACAGTTTGCGTTCGAAGTTTTGGGGCATATACCATTTTAGTCTGATGGTCGGGTTCGGAGATGGAGTTTATGCATAATTACATTGTAACATTGAAGTGCGATAATCCAAAGATGTTAGATTGGTGTTCGGCCAGCCGCTCAATATCAACAGTGAACTCTTGGAATGAGGAGTGAATACCGGGTTCTATTAGCTGAACGTTCTCTTGTTGAACGGTTGAATTGTCGAGCGAGATAGTTCTTGACCGCCAAGAATTTCCTTCCATTGTTACCCCAGATTAACAAGTCACTGCCGATAATGACAGTGGACGAGAGATCGTCACAATCCGGGGTATTTCCAGATCATCCACCAACCACGGCGTCTCAGCCCAGCCAATTCCACCAATAACAGCCAACCATGGCATCGATCTTTTCCGAACGCAACATCATCCAAACCTGAACGTTTCACATACTCTCACGATGCAAGGTTTCATACTCAGAAAATACACTGTTACTCCAATAGACGTCGTGAGGCTCGTGATGGCATCTCCAGAAAGGGAAATTGAAGCCATAGACTCCGGGGTCCGAACACTCAATTGGGGATTGGTGTCTTGCGTGCTACCAGGAGGAATACTAATGTCTGGAGTTTAATCAGAGTAATGAATTTCTATAAAGACCTCGTGAAACTTCGCGATAATAATATCCAAATTATTGAAACCATCAAGCTTTGGTTCTCTTCAAGTGATCACCTCTGACTTACAAAATCATCAGCATCATGAAGTTCACTTCAGCCCTCACCACTCTCTTTGCCACCTTGGCACTCGCTTCTCCACTTGAGAGCCGCGATGCCCTCCTCAAGCGCCAAGCTGCGGAGCCTTGCACTGTCGGATACTGCACCCAGAACGGCGGCACCACTGGCGGTGCCAAGGGCTCGACTGTCACTGTCACTTCAGTCGCCGCTCTCATTGAAGCTGCTAAGCGCACTGAGCCTCTCACCATTATTGTCTCTGGCAAATTGACAGGCAACGATAGGGTTCGACCTGCATCTGACAAGACCATCATTGGTGCTGCTGGAAGCTGTAAGTCAACCCCTTTTCTATCGTCGAACTCTAGACTAATTCTGTAGCCATCACTGGTGTTGGCTTCTATGTTCGTCGCCAGAAGAACGTTATTCTTCGCAACCTCAAGATCGCCAAGGTTGATGCTTCCAACGGCGATGCTATTGGTATTGATGAGTCTACCAACGTTTGGGTTGATCACTGCGATCTGTCCGGTGATCTGAGTCTCGGAAAGGATGACCTTGATGGACTTCTTGACATTTCTCATGGTGCTGATTGGATCACTGTCTCCAACACCTACTTCCACGACCACGTGAGCTCCCTACCCCCTACAGAAAATGGTGCTATGACTAACCACTTGACTATAGTGGAAGGGTTCGCTGATCGGCCACTCCGACAGCAACGCCTCGGAGGACAAGGGCAAGCTCCACATCACCTACGCCAACAACTACTGGAAGAACGTCAGCAGCCGCCAGCCCCTGATCCGCTTCGCTACCGTCCACATCGTCAACAACTATTGGGACGGCATTCTGCTCTCCGGTGTCAACACCCGCATGGGCGCTCAAGTTCTCGTCCAGAGCTCTGCTTTCGCCAACTCTGTTGAGCGCGCTATCTTCTTTGCTGACTCCAAGGAGACTGGTTATGCTGTTGTTGAGGATGTCGACCTTGGTGGTTCAGTCAACTCTGCTCCTAAGGGCACTCTTACTTCTGCTTCGCTTCCTTACAAGGTTACACTTCTGGGATCTGGAAAGGTTGCTTCTACTATTCCTGGCACCGCTGGTCAGAAGCTGTGAGAAGGGATACACGAGCGCGCTGGTAGCTTAGGGTGATATTCAGGATTTAACAAGATGCCATGGGCTTAGAGGGCGGAGAGACTGAGTATTAAGAACGTATTAATCGATCCTATGGACGTTTCTCCACTATTGCTTCGAATTCTACAGCCAGTGATACATATATCCCGAGACCCCAAAACTGAGCTCAAGCACTGTATAAGACATTATGCACATGATAGTGATAAAAGATGTAAGATTAATGAGCATATATGTATAAAAGGGGTTCATCAAGCTCGAAGAAGAATATATATCATAACAAGAGCCCTTTATCCCAGGCTCATGAGATCGGGGCTTGAAATTGGTTGACCTGACAATGCCCAATAATGAGATCCCAGTGTCTGACCATGATGATCGGTAACAGACTGTACCTTAACGAAGGGGCTTAGGACCAATGTCATGCAAAGAAACATCATCCAGACCGACAGAGAAAGTAACCTTCTTTCCAGAAGTGCATCGAAGCCTCATCGTAATCGTAATATCCTCATCCACAGGCGTGAAATCAAAAGAGAGCGGCTGGTATGTACCCAAATCCGTAAAGTCGAGACTCCAATCAGTCAAGACCGTGCTCTCCTGCAGCGCCTCGATGACGCAGGCGGTGGTAGCGTCCTTGACAGGTGCTGGAGTATTGAAGACAGTGGCGTAGGTTGTAAGACGGTAGAGGCGCTCGGTGTCGAGACCGTTGACGGTCTGGTTCAGTTGATTGCCGCCGACGGCTTCGGAGTCATCGACATCGTATTGGCTGCTTCTTGTTGGTAATGCTCTGTAATGGTTGACGGAGGAAACTTACACGTATTTGTTGCCGGAGCGAGCTCGTTCAGGGTCGTCCTTGATGTCACTAGTTCGAAGACTCCAGTCGGTGTTGGGGCTATCCTCGAAATCACCGTTCTGAATGTAGTTCGTGGCCTCGGGAGCCTCAGAGGTAGTAGTCGCAGCTTCACTGGTGACCGCAGAGGCAACAGTGGTGAAGCCAGTAGTCGCAGTAGCAGTCTCCGGTTCAGTAGAGGTAGTCGCAAAAGTAACCGTAGTCTCAATTGCAGATGTCTCAGTGGCAGTCGCAGAGCCAGTGCTCAAAGTCTCAACGCTCGTAGTCGCAGTCGTGGAGGGCAGACCAGTCGTAGTCGATCGATCGGGACGGCACAGCGGACGAGCGCTAGCAGGGAGAAGCGCAGCGCCGAGAACAGCGGCGATAGAAATCCAACGCATCCTGAATATTAACGAGAGTAGTGGTAGCGCTGCAGTATAAACGAGTGTACGAACGGCAAACGTTGAAGAGAGGAAGAAGGTTCTTCTCAAAAAGGAGACTACATTTTAAGAATTGGATCCGGACTGAGCTTTAGCCCCGGCCTCCCACATGACGTGAGGCACATTACCTGCCAAGACAATCTTTCTGCAAGCAAAGCAAACATTTTGGTGAAGGGTACCTTGCAGACGAAACAATAGTTTCGTGGCTCTAGCCAGAAATATCTTAAGAGCCTGATCATCTTCAGCTAGCGTATCGGTGGTTCCAGCTGTCATTTGCTGCAGTGGTCAGCTAAGATCGATAGTTTCAGTAGCTTTACAAGGGAAAGCTCAGCGCTAAGACCCTTATTGATGGCGCTTAACCAATTCAGGTGCGGCGCTGACGAAGGCTCTGATAAGGATCAGCCCCTAAGCTGAAAATTGGGACGATAACCGATAAGATTCATTCAGGGGGAATCTCCAGCTTTTCTGCCAACGCTGACACAGGCGTGGCGATCAATTGAGTTGTTCACTTTACGTTCCGCTCCTTTCTTCTGTCTTCTTACCTTTGCTTCTCTTCTCCTTTTACACTTGGGTTCGCGCTGGCAGTGGACAAGAATGCAGAGATCTGTCCAGAAAGCAATCATTTGGCTGGGAGCCATCTTCGTCGCATACCATGTCTTCTCACTGCTCTTCGCAGGACGTGCCTTGCGAGATGGTTACTCAAAAGCAGTTTCACAGCAACCCCCCGCTAAGCTAAAAGGTGACCCGCAAAGAGCCGCAGCAATTGTCGAGGCATTTCGGTTTTCGTGGGATAAGTATGAGCAACTTGCTGCGCCTCATGATACGTTATTGCCGATTAACAAGACCTATGAGGACGATCGGTAAGTTCGCGAATTTTAACTGATATACATCAGTCATTGACTTGTGGTAGAAATGGCTGGGGCGCAACGGCCGTTGATGGGTTGAGCACGGCTATCATCATGGAGGACGCTGAGATTGTGGATAAGATCCTACGACAGATTATGCTTACAGATTTCACTGTAACTGTTGTGCCTGATCAACCCATCTCACTTTTCGAAACGACGATCCGCTATCTTGGAGGTCTTTTATCAGGCAAGCATCTAGAAAGCTTGACATAGTTATCCCACTGACCTTGCATCTAGCTTATGACCTTCTGTCTGGATCATATAAGCACCTTGCCACGGATACCTATCTAAAGAACAACTTGCTTAAAGCAGCTGTTATCCTCGCAGACAGACTCAGCATCACCTTCGATACACCCTCCGGCATTCCCGACGATGAAATCATCTTCAACCCTCAGCTCCGCCGCTTCGGCAATATCGACAACTCCATCACTTGTTTCGGAACCCTCGTTCTCGAATGGACTCGATTAAGTGATTTGACTGGCAACCTGACCTACGCGAAGCTCGCACAGAGAGCTCAGGATCATTTAATCCATCCCAAGACTAAGCAGTCCTTCACACTTCCAGGCCTGATTGGCACATATGTGAAGCTCAAGGATGGGTATTTTGGAGATTACCAAGCTGGTTGGGGAGGTGGTTCGGACAGCTACTATGAGTATCTGATCAAGATGTATGCGTACGATCCAGTCGCATTTGCTGAGTATGGAGAGAGCTGGATCAAGGCGGCTGAGTCCTCGATGCTGTATCTGGCTTCTTCACCATCGACGAGGCCTGATCTGACGTTCCTGGGAGAGATGCGCGGAGACACCATGATTCCGATTTCTAGTCACTGTAAGTTACTTACATCACTGAGTTGACTGTAAGGATATGCTGACCTCGACAGTGGCAAGCGTTTGCGGCGGCTCGCTGATTCTGGGCGGGCTTCTTCTACAGAACCAAACTTTCGTTGACTTCGGCGTCAAACTCTCAGAGTCATACTATGAAGTCTACCGTCAGAGTCCAAGCGGCATCGGCCCCGAACTCTTCCGCTGGGTGGACGACGGCCGTCAGCCTCTGGCTAAAGCATCATCCAAACGTCTCCCCGCACCAAAATGGCAATCTTTCTACGAAAAGAGCGGATACTATCATACCAACGCCGAATACATTCTTCGCCCTGAAACGATCGAAAGTCTTTACTATGCCTACCGCGCCACCGGTGATCGCAAGTATCAAGACTGGGCTTGGGAGGCGTTTGAGTCGTTGAACCGGATGTGTAAGGTTGAGGGAGGATATACTGGCTTGAAGAGTGTCATGAAGACGAAGGATGATAAGACAAGGAAGTTTGTGGATAAGATGGAGAGCTTTTGGTTGGCGGAGACGTTGAAGTATTTGTATTTGATGTTTGCGGAGGATTCGGAGTTGCAGGTTAGGAATGATGGGAAGATGAAGTATGTCCTTAACACGGAGGCTCATCCGCTACTTGTACGAGGGAAGTAGTTTATCCTTTGAGAAAGAAAAGAAAAATGACTGGTTATTTAGCCTGAATTATGGCCAATTGGTGTATTCACCTGACCCTCTTAAGGTTTTGATAAGAAAGGTTTTACCAATTAACAGACCTTTCCAATCACGGCAACGATAAGGAACTGGATATTAATAAAACCCGGCGGTGCCTTTCTGAAGGTCTAGTGGTACCTTTAAAGTAAACAAATTATCTAAAAGCATTAAGGCAATCTCATGGACACAAGTCTTCGATACCTCGTTGTCAATTTGACATACCCTACAGTCGCACATACAGCAGCCCCGACGACGGTTATGTGAGAGCTACCAACAGGCAGATCCACTATAAAAGAATGCTTTAGAATGTGGAATCAAGCCTCATGAGCTTATTGGGCCTTACAGTAGCACGCTGCTTGACTGTCGCAATCGTTTTTGACAAGAGCGAGATAGATATCCGCGCCAGTTGAATAATGCGCCCCGCGAGCTAACATTCCAGATAAATACAAATCCTGACGCGCCATCACACCCAACAATTATGCACATAGCTATGCATACGTACATAAAACCCTACCCCGCCAAACACCATCCCCAGCATTGCACATGGCGCATCTGGGGTAAACCGCTCAACTCCCGAGGTCCCCAATCCCACCGCCAAAAACACTCAACCACCTTACTTATCCAGTAATGATCACCAGCGCACATGATGCCTCGTATCCAAGAACCTGCGGTTAAGATGATCTTTTATCCACTGCATTTTTTTTGCGCGCGAATAAAAGCACGGCCTTTATGCGGAGTATAACCTAAATTCATAGTTCGGGCCGGTGCGTGTAACGAAACATCTGCAGGGGTCGGTTTGCTACCCCAGAAGGGATGAAAAGGGACGATCCGGGGTAATAACTACCGAATGACGTCGAAAAAAATAGTAAATCGTCGTGCTATGGGAATGATTGATGAGAGGTCCGTGGACTAATTGAGGTAATTGAGGGCACTGGGTGGAGATCGCGAGGGAGCCCTGGTTGTTCAGTTTGGAAAGATGTGCGGTATAAAGGACGACGATATCGCGACCATTCATCTGGTAGACTTCCCCTACACCTATCTTTGTACCAGGGCCATCGCCATTCTTCACCATGTTACCCCGTCTTCAATCCCTCTCCCTAGCCCTCCTGTCCCTCGCCACAGGTATCCACTCCCACGAAGCCCTCACCTCCCTCAACGTCCGCAACCTCGAAGACGTCCGCAGCCACATCACCCTCCCCTCCACCTCAAACGGACACCCCATCACCTGGCGCAGCAGCGATCCCTCCATCATCAGCCACGATGGTATCGTGAAGCGCCAACCCACCACCTCGAACGTTCTTCTCGTTGCGTCCCTCGAAGTAGACGGCCAACTGCACGAGCGCGAGTTCAACGCTTCTGTTCGTCAGGCTGTTCAGCAAGACCCGTATGAAGCGTATGCGTTTTCGTACTTTACGGGCAATTCGAAGCAGGGGGAGAATATCTACTTTGCGGCTAGTAAAGGGAATAATGCGTTGGATTGGCAGGAGCTTAATGGTGGACAGCCTGTTATCACGTCGAAGTTGGGTACGAAGGGGTTGAGAGATCCTTTTGTTATTCGATCTGTTGAGGGGGATAAGTTTTTCATGATTGCGACGGATTTGTCTATTGGAAGTGGAACCTCTTGGGGCGATGCAGTTCGCAAGGGGAGCTTGTATCTTGAGATCTGGGAGTCTGACGACCTTGTTACATGGTCGGCGCAACGACACGTCAAGGTTTCTCCCGACAACGCCGGAAATACCTGGGCGCCTGAAGCGTTCTGGGACGACGAGAAGAAATCCTACGTTGTCTTCTGGGCATCATCGCTGTACAACACAGCTGATCACTCAGACAACTCTTATCACCGCATGCTCTACTCTCTGACCCGCGACTTCGTCACCTTCTCCAAGGCTGAGATCTGGCAGGACAGCAAGACCTCCCGAATCGACACCACTGTTCTGAAGTCCGGTAATTCATTCTACCGCTTCACAAAGGACGAGGCATCAGCCAGCGGCTGCACAGACATCATCCAAGAGAAGTCCTCCAACCTTCTCGCCCCCGTTGACGGGTGGACCGTTCAAGCTACATGCATTGGCAAGAATGCTGGTCTTCAAGCTGTTGAGGGCCCTACTGCTTTTAAGGCTAATGCTGGTGATGCTAATGGCGAGAAGTTCTATCTTTTTGTGGATGAGTACGGTGGTAAGGGCTATGTTCCTCTTGAGACTAGCGATTTGGATAAGCCGAATTGGAAGGTTTCGGCGAGCTATAAGCTTCCTACGAGCCCGAGACATGGAACGGTTATTCCTATTACTAAGAAGGAACATGAGAAGCTGATGAATGCTTTTGGTGCTTAATAGATGATAGCCACAAGAGATGGAGAAGATGAATTGATAGGCCATACTATTTTCGATTGTAGCTCATATGAGTCTAACTGACTTTGCGGACCGGCTTCCCCGATAGTGTAGCATGTTGCCCGCCTTGACCCCAGCGCTTGCCACTTAAGCCACGGATGCAAAGGAACCATCCGATGATCATCCCAATCGCATCATAATACCCCTCATTCATGAACCTGCATCGTACGTAGTAATTCATGGGGTAAATAGCCCATGCCAAGGCTCCCGCAGATCTCTAAGAGCTCCAATCACAGCACCCAATTTTCCTGCAAACCCCTCTTTCATGCAACTCGCCATCACCATGGATAAATTACAAACTCACGTGAGATGGCCCTGGCATTTGGAGCATCATGACGGCATTTTATACGGAAGTAATACTTCTCCACCAATACCGATTGCAGGTGTTGATGCATCTCGGCATATTCGGGAGGGCATCCGTTATGGGCAGATCTGAAGCCTGTTTGCAATGATATATAAGATGCTGGGCTTGACAGTAGTTATTCTGAGGCATTGAAAGGGTATGGTGCAAGTATGAAGTTATCAATCTTCTTTCTCGCAGCCCTTGCGGCTAGCACTCATGCGCAAAATGTTCTCCCTCGTGGCACCCGCCCATCCAACATCCTCGACCCCAGAGCCCTTCTCCAAGACATAGTAACATTTGACGAACATTCCCTCTTCATCCACGGCGAGCGTGTAACAATTTTCTCCGCCGAAATCCACCCATTCCGTCTCCCTGTCGCATCTTTGTACCCCGATCTCTTCCAAAAGGTCAAAGCGATGGGTTTCAACATGGTTTCGTTCTACGCTGACTGGGCTCTTCTTGAAGGAAAACCCGGAGAGTTTAGATCAGAGGGCGCGTTGGATCTGCAGCCCTTTATTGATGCGGCACATGATGCGGGGATTTATCTCCTTGCAAGACCGGGGCCGTACATCAATGCTGAGGTTTCGGGGGGTGGATTCCCGGGATGGCTGCAGAGGGTCAAGGGGTTTTTGAGGACGAATGCTACGGATTATTTGGAGGCGACAGACAAGTGAGTGACGAAAATACTAGTGCAGATTTAATACTGACATAGTCCAGTTATGTAGCCCACGTCGCCAAGATCATAGCAAAAGCTCAAATCACCAACGGTGGACCAGTCATTCTGTACCAACCGGAGAACGAGTACAGCGCAGCTCAAGGAACGCCTTTCCCCAATCACGATTACTTGAAATATGTCAATGATCAGGTTCGCAAGGCTGGCGTTGTTGTGCCTCTTATTAACAACGATGCTTGGCAAGGAGGTACTGGGGCACCTGGTACAGGACCTGGCGCTGTCGATATTTATGTAGGTTCACACCGTGATAGACGTAGATACCTACTGACATTCAAAGGGACATGATGGATATCCTGTTGGATTTGACTGCGTGAGTCTGTCATTCTGGGCGAATGACAGGAAAGCTGACCAATTATAGGCAAACCCCTACACCTGGCCCAAGGATGGTCTTCCGACGACGTGGCACGCGGAGCATGAGAAGATCAGTCCCAACACTCCGTACTCAATCATCGAGGTGAGTATCTATAATACCTCGGATAGGTGGCGACTGACGGCCTGTAGTTCCAAGGTGGAGGTTTTGATCCACCTGGTGGCGGCGGTTTTGACAATTGCTATGAGCTCACCAACCATGAGTTCGCTCGCATCTTCTACAGGAATAACCTCGCTGCCGGTGTTACCATCTTCAATATCTACATGGTAAGCCATATCTACTAGTTTAGTAGGCCACGGAATAGCTAACAGGTCAGACTTGGGGCGGCACGAACTGGGGTAATCTTGGCCACTCTGATGGCTATACCTCCTATGACTATGGAGCAGTGAGTAACTCGCCCCAAAGAAATGCATGAGATACTTACCAACACGCCTGTAGGCAATCAAAGAAGACCGAACCATCACCCGTGAGAAATACTCCGAGATAAAACTCCAGGGCCAATTCCTTCGCGTGTCACCAAATTACGCCATCGCAGAAGCAAGCAACTTCACAACTACAAAGTACACCGACAACAAGAACATCGCCGTCACAGCTCTAACCACCAAGAAAGATGATGCATTCTACGTTGTCCGCCATGCAGACTATCGCACCACGGACTCAGCATCTTATAAGCTCAAAGTCAAGACATCAGCTGGAACTTTGACTATTCCTCAGCTTGGCGGATCTTTGTCGCTGCATAGACGCGATTCGAAGATCCATATTGTAGATTATCCGGTTGGCAAGTTTAAGTTGTTGTATAGCACTGCTGAGGTGTTTACGTGGAAGGTGTTTGGGGATAAGACTGTTCTTGTGCTTTATGGTGGTGCGGATGAAGTTCATGAGGTTGCGGTCAAAGGGCAAGAAAAGCTCAAGGTCGTTGAGGGCGATGGTGTGAAGATTGAGAAGAAGAAGGGTGCTGGGGTGTTTCAGTTCAAGACTAGCACCAAGCGTCGTGTCGTGCAGGCTGGATCTCTTTACATCTACCTCTTGGGTAAGTCATTGCACGTCTGTTAGATGCCTAGCTGACATGTTTAGATCGCAATGCTGCGTACAAGTACTGGGTACCTACTATCCCAAGCAAGAAGAGTGGAGAGTATGGATCTTCTGTGATGAACCCCGACGCCGTCATCATCAACGGTCCATACCTTGTTCGATCTGTTGCCGTAGAAGGCTCCAAGCTTTCCGTCCAAGCTGACTTCAACATCACTACACCAGTTGAAATCATCGGTGCGCCTAAGGGAGCTTCCCGCTTGGCCATCAACGGCAAGGACACGCCGTTCACAAAGTCTAAGCTTGGAAACTGGCTCGTCAACCCAGACGTCAAGGTTCCCGCCATCAAAGTGCCGGACCTGAAATCGCTGGACTGGCACTACATCGACGGCCTCCCTGAAGTGAAGAAGGATTATGATGATTCGAAGTGGCGCACGGCCGATATCAAAAAGACGTTCAACTCAAAGTGGCCTCTCAACAACTCTGTGTCGCTGTACTCCGGCGACTACGGCTTCCACGCTGGTGCCTTAATCTTCCGCGGTCACTTCACAGCATCTGGATCAGAGTCCAAGCTCAAACTCTGGACATTCGGCGGTCGCGCCTATGGAAGCTCAGTCTGGCTCGACGACAAGTTCGTCGGATCCGTCACAGGCGGGGGCAACAACAACAACGACACGTCAACCTACAAACTCCCCAAGACCGAAAAGGGTAAAAAGCACGTCGTCACAGTCATCGTTGATAATATGGGCCTCAATGGAAACTGGGTCCCCGGCGCCGATGAGACAAAGCAACCCCGTGGAATTCTCGACTGGCACATTACTTCAGACTCTGGCAAGGAGACAACGGTGTCAAAGTGGAAACTCACGGGCAATCTCGGCGGCGAGAATTACAAGGACAAGTTCCGCGGTCCTCTCAACGAAGGCGGCTTTTTCTTCGAGCGCCAAGGCTATCATCTCCCATCCCCTCCACTAACCTCCTTCAAACCCGGCTCCCCCTTCAAAGGACTTTCCAAGCCCGGCGTGTCATTCTTCACAGCCAAACTCCCCCTCAACCTCCCTTCTTCAACACACGACATTCCGCTATCATTCACCTTCAAGAACAACACTTCCAGCACAGGAGCTTACCGCGCTATCCTCTACGTGAACGGTTTCCAGTACGGAAAATACGTCGCCAACGTAGGACCCCAGACAACTTTCCCCGTGCCTGAAGGAATTCTGAACTACAAGGGTGATAACTGGATCGGCATCGCGCTCTGGGCGTTAGAGAAGAGCGCTAACGTCGATGGGTTGAGCTTAACAGCTGGTGTTCCTGTTCAAACCGGTCGAAAGTCTGTGAAGGTGGTCGAGGGGCCGAAGTATTCTAAACGCCAAGATGCTTATTAGTGAAGGGTGCAACGTTTCAATTGGTGGCGCCGTACAAGGTTTTTGCTATATTTAGTCTTGACTCCAGTGGTTGGTTCGGCCCTACGGTATCATCCGTGGAACCAATTGAAGCTGCTCTATTCCTTTTGGAGAAAGTGTGTTTTTCCCCTTGGAGGCTGGAGTGATTTGCGTGCCTTGCTGTGAAGCAAATTCGCCAAGGCTTGCGTGGCGTTCGGCTTCAAGATGCCGTGATCTCCACTGTGCCAAGTGATGATTTCCAATGTGATGGTCTGTTTCTTCACCCATTTCTGCTCTCAACGATATCTGAACGAGCTCAGTAGATAGCATTTCATCAACATTGTCTCTTTTATATAACTCGATTGACTTGTATGTCATTGTAGGGCTATCCTACGGTGAACAGGGTTGCTGCCCCTCGCGGGATGATCGCATCGTGGATACCCCAAGCTTCGGCTGCAACGGCCCTCAAAGTGGAGCCCGGCAGCGACTAAGTGGTCGGAACGTCCGAGCATCTGTCACTCTACGTACGTAACGTCTCCTGAATTAGGAAGCCACTTTCTTTCTTTCTTTTTTCTTCCTTTTAATATCTCTCGTTTCCCTGCCAAGGGAGAAGTTTGCAGTGACTCACCGTTTGTAATGACCTGTTCTTCGTGTCTTGCGTTTCTTGGCTTTCCATGTGATACCTCCGTGCTCTGTATATAACCAGCTTCTTAAGCTTCTTTCGTAAGTTTTCACGCAAGTCATTATGTGAACTCTATTAACAAAAGAAGAGTCCTTTCTGCCCCTATCATGATGGACGCGCCGATCATGATGAAGCAGTACGACACTGCTCCAAAGGCAGCCCTGCCTCACGATCTCCCCCCGACCGAGCTCTCCGTCCCGGGTCCCGACTCAGTCACCCTCGCAAAACAGCGCTCCCAATGGTCTTGTATCGACGACAACCGTCTCCGAAACAATCTCTTCGCGGCCGTCGGTTTTCTTGAACTAGCCAACGCAGGTGACTTTGCCGCCAACGTATGGAACGACGTCCCCGTCCCCATCTACGCCATCGTCTTCATGGCGATCGGCGGAACATCTGCCTTCGTCCTCTCAATCTGCGCATTTTTCGATTCGAGGAAGGCTTGGAGGAATATCAAGTTCTTGCGACAGCAGAAACAATACCTGGAGACGGAGAAGGAGAATCTACCCGCTGGAGCCGAGTCGAGGGGTCTTGATGTTTTTATCGAGATTACCACGAGGGAACTACGAATTGAGATAATCAATCGGTGGGCCATGGACTTGTTGATGGGAGGAGGTGCGATGTTGATCAGCATTGGTACATACATGGCTATTGGCGGTGCGAATAGAAAGGTTTGGCATGCGAGTAACATTCTGTCCGGATATCTCGGCAACGCTCCCGTCGCGCTATTCGGCCTCATTAGTGCGATTTGGGCTTCCATGGTCGTCTCCAAGATGCGATCGCACGTCGCAGTCGCAAAGAAAGAACTGCAAGGTTCACCATCGCTTCCGCTATTAAAGCAGAGATGTTTCAGCGTTCAGCTCTTCTTCATCCTCAACGGCATCGCGAATGTTCTTGGCGGAGTTGGTTCAATGATTACGGCTGAGAGATGGTGGGGTTATTGTATCCTCATTCCCGTCATTGTCACTTCGATCTTTTGCAACGTTTGGTGGCGACATAGAGTTGGATATGATCGACCTTGCGTATCTGCTATACGACCGTTGACCGTTGATAACATCACTGAGGCGCTCGAGTCGACTTCCCAACTGCGACATACAATTCAAGACGGCGCTGGCGTCGACCTTGAGCAGATCTTTGGAGAGGATGTCACTCTGCAGGATGTCTTGGAGTTATTCGTCAAGCACGACCTCTTTGAGCAGTTCAGTCTGCGATTGGTTGCCAACAAGAAGCTTGGCCACTTATTCGTCAAGGCGCAGGAACTTCGAGTGCAAGTCAGTGTCGCTCGCATCCTGGATTTATCGGAGGAACATCATTCTCTTGTTCTGGCTGCGGCATTGACGTTCTTGAAGAAGCAGGGACCAAGACACTTGTTGCACCGTGAGAGGTTTCTGATTGAAGTTTTGGGAACATACCTGAACCAGGAGAAGAAGAGCCAGACGGTAGAAGTTGAGAAGTAAGGCTAGAATTGTGTCATGTGTACGTTTTTTCGTTTCGTTTCTTTGGTAGTGGTGCGTCGTGGATTCGATGACATAGACTTTCCTGGTAGGACTTGCAGGTCAAGCTGGACTTTTAGAATTTTCATAATTTTCAATTGACATTTCACGATTCATGCCAGGTGTTTA
Organism: Fusarium secorum; assembly: GCA_013363185.1. NCBI lineage: Eukaryota > Fungi > Ascomycota > Sordariomycetes > Hypocreales > Nectriaceae > Fusarium > Fusarium secorum. Next base: position 12,082 of record JABEEM010003790.1, on the reverse strand, counting down.
CTTAAGAATACGGGCCTTGTTTTTGCTAACGTTGAATGTCCAGTGCCATCGTGCATCATCCGAAGATAAACTCCCGATAATTCTCAGCAATCTTCCTAACGCCTTCTTCCAAACTCCATCCCTTAACTTCACAGATCACACGATACATCTCCTCAAGTTCACTATCCATCCTCCCACCAGCCGTATGGAGATCGCTCTCAACCAGTATCCGATCATCTGGCACTATCTTTACCGCATCTTCCGCCTTTTTCCTCTCTTCGTCTGATCTCATATTATTCGTCTTTGAGAATGAGAAGAATATCTTGGCTGGGATGGATGGTTTGAGATATTGCTTAACAGCGTCGGATTTACCACTGAATGAGTGGAGACAGATACGTGGAGGATACGGCTTTGGGGAGTCCTCTGCTGCTTGTGGAGTTGTGCCGTTTTTCTTTTCTTTGTCCCTTGAGCGGCGACCTTTGAGCTCATGACCTTTCCAACACTCGGTCAAAGCATCGTAAAGAATCCCATGGACTTGCACACCATGAACACTAACCGGTCTTCCAAGCTCCCCTGCGAGTCTGAGATGCGCAATGAACACAGCCTTTTGATGAATAATATTGATGCGATGTTGACTGAGTGGTCTCCTCTGACGACCTCCTGGTGTACGATCTGGATCAGGCTCTGGCTTGGGATCCGTCCACTGCATAGGCAATCGGAACGCTTTATCAAGTCCAATCTCTCCGACCATAGCGTATGGGTCTTCGATTAATCGTGCTCTAGTCTCAGCGATGAAAGTAGAGAGTGCTCTTGGTACGGGGAGATCGCGCCAGAAAGCTGGATCTGTTGGAGCTGGAGAGAGCACTGCCTTGTAGTGTCGCGCCTTCGCAGCCTCGATGTCTTCGGATGGCACGTACGTCGGATTCTCTAATGAATCATCAAATAGTTCATGACAGAACCACGGATGCCTTCCATATCCCGCGATCACAGTTGTCTTGTCTGTTGAGAAACAGTGCCGGTCTGTGACCCCGTAAGATTTGGCGATTGAGGCGATCAGAGGTTGGTCTTGAGTTCGCGTTGCCATAATTGCTACGGCGCGAGATTTCATGTTTCGTAACTCCGATACTGAATTAGCCCTCTCTCCGATGTGATTATGAGCGTCGAAAACGCCGATATGCCACGGGAATGGCTCTGCATTATCGGGCAATGGCTCTGGTGCTGTACCCTCTTGATGGTCGTGCATGCACATCTTTTGTGTCGCCAGCAGGGATTTTTTACGTGTGGAATGTCGTGATTATTGGATTTAGCGAACTACATGAGACACTCAATGACTTTTGTAACATTATATTTGATGAGTCAAAATGAATATGAGTCATGTTTAGATGTCAGCATATGGTGGATCTGTAGCGTTGTCAGCCTTGCACATCATCACAGCCTCACATGGCCTGGCCTCATCAACAACTACGTCCTTTTAGAGTCATTCAACTCTTCGACATCGAGTGCTTGAGTGTATTGTTAAAGTCAATCCAGATGGATCCAACAACGCAGTTGTTCTCCTACATGGCACTACCGGTTCCAGCGCCCAATTCCTCGTGGAAGAGTTCGCTGGTGCCCTCTTCAACCCAGGCCAGCCTCTCGACGCCAATGAGTTCTTCATCATCATGCGCGATGCCATCGGTCATGGTAACTCAAGCAAGCCTAGCAATACCGGTCTTCGCGCCTCGTTTCCTAAGTATCAGTATCCTGACATGATCCGAGCGGACCATCTTCTTCTGACTGAGCACTTCAAACTCAACCGGACCCGTTTGACACTTGGTGTTTCGATGGGCGGTATGCATACTTGGATGATGGGTGGAGAGTATCCGGGCTTTTCGGATGCCTTGATGCCCATTTCTTCGTCTCCAGTTGAGATAGCTGGACATAATCGCCTGTTTCGGAAGTTCATCACTGAGCTTATCACCATTGATCCAGCATGGAAAGGTGGCGATTATGACAAGCAACCAACTGCTGGCCTTGGTGGTGCACTTATGATTCAGCTTGTGCTTCTTTCATCTCCTTCATATTGGCAGCGATCATTCCCGACTCGTGAAGCCGTCGATAAATACGTCGACGAGCACATCATCCCTCGGCTTGAAGATTTCGATGCCAATGATCAACTCTATGCTTGGAACGCATCTCAGACCTACAATCCCAAAGCAGGTCTCAAGAATATCAGGGTTCCTTTGACTGCTGTCAATACTGCCGATGACTTGCTGAACCCCATCGAACTCGGATTCTTGGAGGATGGTGTCGCGAACGACATGACACCTGGATATGGCCGCGCAGTCATCATTCCTGCAAGTAATGAGACCACTGGTCATGATAGCTACATCATGACTAATCTCTGGAAGAATGTACTTGAAAAGCTTTTGGCTTGGTCGGGCGCGTGAGGAGACCGGGTATGATGAGCATTGACTTGGTCACGGGACAATTGAAGGGAAGACCTGACGATGCAAGGATGTAGAGTCTGAGCCAATCTTCCATACAATTAAATCGAATAGCAAGCATGGTTTCCTAAAGCATTGAATACATAGACTCCATAATATCGATGCGTCAGTGATTCGTGCTTTTGACGTCACGACGATGCGATTGATCGAACGTGCTGAGAATGAGACCATGACATCATGAAAGGACCTTGATAGCATCACTGCCATAAATACCATTACTCTTCCCTATGTTCTACCTAAACTTGTCCCAATTGTCATTATTATCTATTACCAATAAAATTATATTCAACTGCAAGGTTACCAAATTCCAATATGTCTGATTCCAAGCAAGGCGGAGATCTCTTCGACATGGCCAAAGACGGCACGTCCAGTACGTCGCTTCCCACAAATCAACTACGCTTATAATACTAACGTGGCTTTCAGTCCCTGGCGATGCCGGCAAGCAAAACACCATCAAGTCCGTCCCCAACCCTCATCAGCGTGACGGTGAGGCCGCAGGCGGTCTTGGCTCATCCGATCTGGCTGGTGCAGCAGACAACGCTGTCCTTTCAGCTTCAGAAGGTCGAGAATTTGGTGTTGGTGAGGGAATCAGCGCGACCGGCCATGATATTCCACAGTCTGTTACTGGAAAGCCTGGTGGTCGCGGAGGTACTCAAGGCAAGGAGGAGATTAGAAGAGATACGGGGGCTTTTGCGAATAGGGAGAATTAGTTGACGATGCAATGACATAAAAGAACTATCAAAAGACTGTCTTTGCAAAACATTGATTTATATAGATAGTCGTTACTTCTTACCTAGTCAGGCGACTGTGGTTGCTCCGGCAGTAAAGTCATAGCTCCCCATGATCTACTTGGTAGCAACGGCAACATGAGCCTGGAACATGATCTTATTCTTCCCATCCTCAAGCTTCTCGTACCCTTCCGTCTGACATAGCGCCTCCATGACTGCATCAACAGCTGCATCCCAGTTCTCCTCATCCGACTCAAGCCATCCCGCCTTGGAAGTACCTCCAATAAAGCTCCATATCATTGTCGCAAAACGCTTAAGATCGCCGATGGTAACATGAACATCCTTCCGGGTGAATTTCACTTTCTCTGGTTCAAAGCCCCCTTTGATGATGACATCCCGCAAAAGGTCTTTGTCTTCCCATTTATCCAGCCCTTCTCGTGGCAGAGGCGTACCATCCGGTCGTGTCTTTTTCGCTGCTGCATGAATCGCGGGAATAGTTGGCGTGTGAGCCCAAGAGTTGAGAATGGCAACACCACCGGGTTTCAAGGTGCGGTGCATCTCTTTGATCGCGTCTACGCCTTCATTTTCAAGAACGAACAGCAGTGCATTGCCAATGCAGTGGGTGAATGACTCATCGGGGAAATCGAGCCTTGACGCGTCCATCTTGAATGCCTCGGCAGGCCATTTATTTGCAGCTATGTTCTGCCGGTATAACCCCAAGACGTCTTCGTTAATGTCGGTGCCTTTGATGGCAATATCGTCTTGTTTCAGACTCATGATGGCTCCAGTACCGGCTCCAAGCCCGCAACCGACATCGTGAAAGATGACTTTGGAGTGGCCGAAGGGCTCAGTACAGGACAGAGACGCAGCAGCAAGACGTTCCATGCCATCACCGACGATCTCACCATAGAGCTCAGGTGTAGGCGTCAAGGCCTGCTTGGGCGAGAAGGTTCGGTCGGACTCTGGGGCATTCATGATGTGACTGATAGCAGTAGTAACGGGTCCTGTAATGAATATGTTTCGTGGTCAAGAGATCCAAGTACATATGCCATAGGCAGTAAAGCTTCTGATATATAGCCATGCCCAATGTGTCCGCAATGTATCCGCTTACGGCATTGCAGAATCACATAAGTTTCCGATATCTGGGCATCTGAGTAAGCAATCCTACTGCTTCATTTCTATAAGATGCACGACTTGTTCTTGACTAGTGTAATCTTGTTTTGTATAAAGATAATAAAGTTCCTTTCGTATAAGCCCTAACTTCAGTTCATACTTATGCTCTATAAGCAGTATGATCGTTAACAAATGTTCATGTTCTCCACTGCCCTGGCAGAAACAGCACGCGACATAATGATTGGTTGTGAATTAGAAGGAGAATACCCGATGGAACATGGACTCGCGATCACTCGAGTGTTCCCACCGTGCGCTTGATGCTGGTGACTTTGTTGATAAACGCCTTGTATCATCATCACCATTTTCCAGGACATTTGAGCAAATAGTACCATCCGTTTTATCTTTAAGAATAACAGCCAAACATGTGCGATTACTATTAGATCCTCTCATAGTTGGTTTAGTATATATTGCATTCTGTGATGCTCTCCAGGTTATGTAATATCTGGATTTTGCTCACGAGCATGTAAGCGGGAATAATCGCGAGGATATGACGTAGTGGGGTTTTCTGCCAAGCATGCGTGACAGATCAAGCAAACAATGAAAGGGCGGGCGTAAAAGTGGCAGTATGCCCGGTGACGTCGTTTCTTTGACGATGCCCTCAATTATTTCTCTAAGAAGCTACTGCAAAAACGTTGGGCGATTGTCGCATAGAAGAGTGCGGCTGAAGGGTGCAGCCACTTTATACCCATAAGCTTAATTTAAGGTTACGGTGCAAAGGGTCTGATACAACTCGGCTGCCTGATCTTTTGGCATGAGACAATGCAAGATCGAGTATCACAATAGCATAAATAGTATAGCTGTCCTTGTGAAGATCACGAATGTCTGAGGGTATCGTGTTGATAATCTGGGGGTCATCGATCAGCGATAATCTGGGGATGATGACCGTGGAGCAACGATGGAGTGAGCCTTTGTCCAATTAAGTGACCAAACACCCAAGAGTCAGATGACAGACGTTGTCAACGCGCGTTATTTAGCACTAATCCATCGAATTATGTTGATCAAGATCATCACGCGTTTTATTCATTTCATCTCCGCATTTCAACAAACAATACGGAGTAGAACCAGTCTAAAACCCCGCCATCTCAACCAACGCTCTCTCTCACCAAGATCGGTCCCGAAGAAACGAAACTTGCACAAGCCAAGACCCAAACAAGTCCGATCGTTCCGTTTAGGCACCCTTATTCCACCGTCGCACCAACCCTCTCAAAACGGAAAAAACGAGCGTCGATGGTCTCATCCTCACTGAACATTGCACTATTACAGTTTAGCGCATGTCTCGGTGATGTTACACTGCACATACGAGCAAGTTTTTTTTTTTTTTTTCCCCAACGGCAGATAGATCAAACCTTTGTAACTACGAGCTTCTAGACTTGAGGGATAATTTCTAAACAATTTTCTCCAGTCATTCTCAGACCATAAAGTCAAAAATGGCTGCAAATTGGGAGCGCTAGCACGGAGTTCTGTATTTTTTATTTGGATGCCTGGAGGATATCTCCACTTGGAAGGGGGAAGAATATGGATGCCTTGGCAAGTGGTCTCCACTACGTCATACGTGCCGCTTATCCGATGACGTTTAGGCAGCCGAATTAATCGGTACGTATCATGTTTTCTGCCCGCAAAATCCCCAGACCCCAAATTTCAAGGTGTTCAGCGGCTTTTTGCTAGCGCGTGGAGACGTCGCCATGATTCGTTGTAGCGGGGAGAGCTTCTCCAATTTTTCATGAGGGATCTCCATGGGGAAAAAGAGGAGGTGAGCTTGAGATTGTTGCCGTTGATACTGCTCTCATACCAGAGACTGCAAGACGTGAGCAATCGTTGTTCAATGTTTGGTCTTCATTGTGATTGTGAGATACTGTAAAGGATGGAATCATCCGTTGGAATGGAAAGTTACCCCGTCAACTCCCGTGTTCAACATCGGAGCATTCAGTGTAACCCCAGACAAGAGAATAAAGAGAGAACCCCTGGTTCATTCCGAGACAATAACCTTAACGTTTCCACAATTTCTCAAGTCCATCTCCAAATTCTGGTGGTCAGATATATCCAAAGGTGCATGTGGTGGATACGCTTAAACGCCCGCCCACCATCCAAGCTCCTCATCCTCAGACTGGCTTACAAGATGGGGATGAACCGGGGATGAGCGATGATCCTATCCAAACTCATCCGCCCCAGGTCTCACCCGCATTCATTCTCAATTGCCAAGTTATTTAACCTACCCTTGGCCTCTGTCTTTTTTCTTGGCTCTTCAGTCCTTCACACTTTCTTCCATCTTTACCATCAAGACTCATCTCTCACAATGGATAACAAGGAGTTGGGCCCTGATGTCCCTGAGGCGTCTCACAATGAGAAGCATGGCCTCGGCAATGTACCGCCCAGTGCTGCAGGTCGTCGTGGCTCGACGGCTCTGAACATTGTTGAGAATCCACTCAAGGTACGCTTGGCGATCTCTTGGCTCATCGCCGAGCCTTCTTAGCCAAATCGCCAAGAAGCTTGGCGCTGATGACCCCGACTCAAATGATCTTACACACATATCACTTCAATTGGTGTATAGAATTTATCTTCAATTACTGACATTCATGTTAATAGCGCGTCACACCTGAACAAGCAGCCCACGATGCGCGTGTCTTTGCCGAAACACACGGCCTCTCCGAACACGCAGAGCTCTTCTCCCGCGCCGCCCTCGTCGCCCGTGACCAAGAGCAATTCAACATGGTCAAGGAGCTCAAGGAAGATGAGCGTCAAGCCCTCGAGTACGAGCGCGATCATAAATGGCACGGACCAAAGATGCTCTGGTACTCTATCTCTCTGTGCGCCATTGGCGCTGCGACTCAGGGTTGGGATCAGACTGGTTCCAACGGTGCCAATTTGTCGTTCCCTCAGGAATTCGGGCTTGATGAGGAGAACAGTGTTCGTGATCAGTGGATTGTTGGACTGGTTAACTCGATTATCTTTTTGACTGCTGGTTTGATGTAAGTCTATAAGTCCGAGTGAGTTTATTGGAGCAATGCTAATGAGAACAGTGGTGCTTTCATCGTTGATCCGCTGAACCATTACTTCGGTCGCCGCGGTGAAATCTTCATCACGGCATGCTGTCTCACCGCAACCCCCATCGCCTCCGGCTTCACCCACTCCTGGCAAGAGCTCTTCGCCGTGCGCTTCGTAATGGGCATCGGCATCGGCGCCAAAAACGCCACCGTCCCCATCTACTCCGCCGAGATGGCGCCCGCCCGCGTCCGCGGTGCCCTCGTCATGTTCTGGCAGCTCTGGGTTGTCGTCGGCATCTTCCTTGGCTTCTGCGCCAACGTCGCCGTCAAGGACACTGGCGATATCTCGTGGCGCCTGCAGCTCGGCTCTGCCTTCATCCCCTCGTTCCTCCTCGGTATTGGCATCTTCTTCTGCCCCGAGTCTCCCCGTTGGTTGATGAAGCATGGGAAGCATGCTAAGGGGTTTAGATCGATGCAGAGGCTGAGAGCGCATGATATCATTGCAGCTCGGGACTTTTACTACTCGTGGATTATCTATGAGGAGGAGTTGACTATTGCGAGGGGTGCGGGTTATTTCCAGCGTTTGTGGGATTGCTTTGCTGTGCCTCGCATTAGGCGCGCGAACTATGGTGCTTCTACTGTCATGATTGCGCAGCAGATGTGCGGTATCAACAGTAAGTCATACTCTCTCTGTGATGTTTCAATCGCTAACAATCTTAGTCATTTCGTTCTACAGCTCCACCATCTTCCGAAATGCTGGCTACACAGCTGTCCAGGCCTTGTATGCTTCTCTGGGCTACGGTGCTATTCAGGTCATCGCTACCATCCCCACATTGTTCCTCATTGATACCAAGGGACGACGAACTCTTTGTCTTATCGTAAGTGAATAATCTTCATTTTCCATCACACTTTCTAACATGATCTAGACCTTCCCCTTCATGTGTGTCTTCTTGTTGGCCGCCGGTCTTTCTCTCCTCAACCACAGCGGCAGCCGTGGCGCGCAGATTGGACCTGTCGTTCTGTAAGTCTCTTAGCCCGTGCATGGACGAATCACCTATTGACCTCCCAGCTTCGTGTACCTCTTCACCATCGCCTACTCCCTCGGAGAAGGCCCCGTCGCCTTCCAATACTCTGCAGAAGTATTCCCCACCATCCAGCGTGAGCAGGGTATGGCTTGGGCTGTCTGCATTAACAACACCTTTGGTAAGTCTCCAGAATCTCATCAATTGACCGTCACTAACACGTCAACAGCTGGTGTCCTCGGTCTTACATTCCCTCGAATGACCAATGCCATGACTCCCACCGGAGCCTGTACGTTCCCTCAATCTCTCATTCCATTGGATATTGACTAACGTAATGCAGTCGGTTTCTACGCCGGACTCAACCTGATCGCTTGGGGCATGATCTTTTGCTTCGTCCGTGAGACCAAGCAACTCACTCTGGAGGAACTTGACCGTAAGTCACCAAAGCCTAGTGTCGTCAAGCAGTTGCTAATCATATATCAGAGGTCTTTTCTGTCCCTACCAAGCAGTTCATCTCTTACGAGACAGGGGTCTGGCTTCCATACTTCTTCAAGCGACATATCCTCCGCAAGAAGAACGTTGTCAAGCCCCCGCCTATCATTGAGCGTGCTGAGCTGACCTTCAACTCCGATTAAATGTGTCTATAAGCACATCATGCTGCAACGTTGGGTCTAGGTAGTTAGGTGCTGGTGCTGAAATGATTTACCATGATGGACATTGGTCGGTTGGTGAGCAGGTTTCACGATCAGTATTTTATGAGGTTCATGGAGTATATAGTCAATGCTATACCCTTAGTACATCTCTTGTCTTGAATATGTTTTTGTTCTTCTCCGGTGTTCATCTGCCTTGCTGCAAATCTTGCTATCAGTGAAACTTATGATGCCGAGAGACTGTACTTGGTCGTAATTCTATTGCTGCTCACGACGAGCCTATAGGAACGGCATGATGAGCTCAAAGGAAGTCGCACTTAATAACTGGAGGGACGAGCATTGGACCCGACTACCTAAGTGACAACTGAAAGCTGAAAGTATTATGAGGTTGAAGTTGGTTACAGCCTTGTCTTGGTCGCATAGCGAAGAACCAATGATACACGTAATTAAAGTGTCACATACAATGAGACGAACTACCGGTGAACCCTAACATCTAGCGCATTTTGCAAGCAGATTCCTTTGCGTTCACAGAGTGAAAGATCAATTGACCAACAAATAAATTAACAACCAAAGCGCTATCCTAATGACTCCTATTTGATTAACTATCTCTCGAAAACACTCAGTAGACATAGACAAATTCGTCGTTCTTGGAATCAGTGAGATCCATGAAGGCATTCTGTCCCAGACCATCTTCATCATTGTCCTGCGCATTCGCCACATAGTGATGCTCCATACTCAAATCCCTAATCTTAGCAGGCTTGCCATTCTTGACTCTCTTTCTCTCCTGCATCTTATTCAAGAACATGAGATTGACCAACTGCAAAAGAATAACACCAATCAAAGCACCAGTAATACCCATAGTCTTGGTAAGACCAGGCTTGTAGTACGGCGCATCCTTGGAGCTGAAGAGCAAAGGCCCGATGATGTTACCTGCTGAAACACCAATATTGTACAGCGACATGATGACCGACTTCTTGGTCGTGCCGGCAATGTTGGAGATCATCCATGATACGATGAGAGGGTTGCCGCCGAAGAGGCAGGCGAGCATGTAGTATGCTGCGAGGAGAGGAGCTACGTGATCGCGGTTGAGTTGGTGAAGCATGACTGTTCCTGCGAGGACGGGGAGCATGACGGCGATGAGGAAGATGGACTTGACGCGGTATCGGTGTGCGAGGTATGAGGCAGGGAAGATGACGAGGAGTTGTACGGCACCGAAGGGAATGTTGAGAAGCGATGTAACGCCCTTGTCGAAGCCGAAGCCACCAACGATGATAGGACCAAAGGTGTTGGTGACAGCGGCAGTGACATTAAGACACAAAGCCATGCTGATGAAGAACCATGTCTTGGGCTCAATGAGAGCCTCGAAAGCTTGCTTCCAGATAAAATTGCGACTTCCAGTGCCGGTCTGATTGGCGCGAAGACGCTCGATAGTCTGAAGCTTCTCATGCTCGGTTAAGAAGCGCGCAGACGGAATGTCGTTGTCGAGAACCCAGTACACAACTGGCGCTGTGATGACGGTGATGAGGCCAGCGAAGAGAAAGAGGATGCGCCACGATGCAAGCGAGCCGTTAATCTGGCCAAGACCAAAAGAAAGCGCAGCAGCGAATATATTCGCAAGACCATTAGTTCCATACCAACAAGCAACCCGCATCGGCTGTTCAGCACGTCTATACCACTGCGACGTAATGACCGAAAACAACGGCAAGCACGCAGCCTCAAACAAACCCAGCAAGAAACGCGTCGCAAGAAGGCCCTGGTAGGTAGTACAAGCGGCCATGCACGTCTGTGCAGTACCCCAGCCAAACACAAGACTAGCCATAAAAATCCGATGAGGAATCTTGACCATCAGCCACGAGGAAAATGGTAGCCAGACGAGTTGTGCGATGGGCGCCATGGAGGAGACCATTGAGTATTCGTTTCCGCTGAGGTTGGTGTCCTCGCGCATGCCCCATACTGCGCCGTAGCCGAGGACGGATTTATCGAGGATCTGGAGGAAGTAGACCCATACGAGGATGGAGAGGACATGTTTATCGGTCTTTCGGCGGAGGCGTTTATTCTAGATGGGAGTTAGTCGGTTGGAGGGTGAGGAGAGGGAGGAGGCAATGCACGTCTTCTTCGGTGACTTCAATGTGCTGAGCACCGATCATCTGAGCGACCGCATCACCATTCTGAGGATGAAGATCCGGCTTCGCGATCTGAGACTCGACGTCCTCGGCGTGTTGTTGAGAGGGAGCCTCGTCGTCCTTGAAAGTAGACATTGTGCTGAACTCCGCTGACTGCAATGAGGGAGTGATGAATGGATGAGGGAATGCAGATCTCAAAGTGAGAAGAAACAATGGCCTTCTTATCCTTTAGCTATTTCACCAGTCGACGGGAAGACCGTTAGTGCCAATGACATAGAGTTTAAAGGCTGGCTCCCCCCACGCGAGTAGAAGCGAGTCTGGGGAAGTACGAGAATCTGGGGGAGTTGTGGACAGCAGCGGGGTTTGTGACGAGCGGTGAGATTCCACATGGTCGATCGTTACTCTCCAAGGGCAGGGAATGGCGAGTCATGGTCGAAACCTTGCTTGTTGTTGCGGTTTGTATTGCCGAGGCCAAGATCAGCTTAGCGGTTGGTGGTTTGGCTTCGAAGATCAGCGTCATTATTGGCACGTGGGGGTTGACGATGCGGAGAAGATATGGGGAATGTGGCCGGAAGTGTACCGCGGTGTGGTTGACTGTCAACCTGAGTGAATGTGCATCGCAAGGAGATTTTGTGTGGGGAAGATCTGGGCTGTTCGCATCTGATCTCGTTCGGCAATTGCGTATAGATCACGGAATTGCTGAGAATTGGATCTTGTTGCAGCATTGGCAATGTTTGAGATAGATAGAGGCAGCGTTGAATTACTGCCCTCTCAAGCACTGTCGCTTGAGCGGAATTAGTGTCCCTACGCTGAAAACGCCCTAAGACCGTTCACAACACCGCTACAGCCAAGCTCCAAACGAAGTTCCTCCGGCAATTGATCTCACCCATCGGTAATTGATCTCACCCATCGGCAATTGATCTCACCCATCGGCAATTGA
>JABEEM010003767.1:0-17327 GCA_013363185.1 Fusarium secorum | reverse complement strand
CAGCTGGGTTGCAGTGAATTGACGCCTCCTGCTCGGCGCATGCCTACCAGGATGTTCAAGGAGGGCGATCAGTGGGCGCCCTATCACAAGACGAAGCGCACGACTATTGTGAATGGCGTTGAGGAAGAGGAATGGTTGGAGGATGTTGATGAAGACGAGGGAGCTGTGTACCCCATTGAAGGTATGTAAATACAGCCATTGAAAGGCGTGGTAAATAAAAGCCAAGGGACTCAATGCTAATTGCGCATCTTTGGCTGGTGTCGCATCTCGTCCGTTGTGGCGCACGTGACCACCCTTGTCTCGTTGTTTGGTTGGAGTTCTATTGGCCATCATGACAGATACAAAACTTGCTCAAAAGGTGCTCTGAATGGTATCAAGAAGCCAAATGAGACTCAAACTTGACGAGTTGTAAATTCTATCTCTGGTGTACTTTTAAACACTTGGAAGCAGTGTGAGCAAACAATTGAGCTATTGTTGTTGTCACTATCAATTCTGCCAGTGCAGTGCAGTGCCAGCCAAAGAATACACACTATTCACCTCAGACATCATATTCTTTTATACATTCATTCACAGTCAAGTATAGGAAACAATAAAGTCAGTTCATACTGTATTTATTCAATGGCATTAGGGATAATACTTTATCATAGTCTGACCTCTAGACTATACCAGGCCAGGCCTCCAAGAAACCACAACTAACTCCAGGTACACGGATTACTTGCGTTCTTCAAGAATCCTTTTCTTTTTATCCATATGTTCAAGCCTTACTCGTCTCATCTCGTCTCGTCCTTTCCATCCCATAACACATCCAGTACATCGACCAATACCCGTTCCTCTTCTCATCAGTTTGCTTCTCGAGCTGGTATAAGCTATGCGCTGCTCGAGAGAACTGACAAAGTGGTTATGACCAACCCAACAAACGCCATTAGGGGTCACAAATTCGACCCCTGAACACACAAAGATCCCATCATAACGTACATTTTCACCAAAGTATTGACAAGAATGCGCAAAAAAGAAACTTCTCTCAAAAAAGCCGCCCCCAGTAATTACCCATGAAAAGTGCAGGTCGTGCGCCATATCCCATCTACCGATGTAAAACCATCGTCGTCCTCAATTATACAACCGTGATCGTGTTGGGAGTTGTCTCATTCGATGAAATCTTCTTCAAGTCTTCATGTTTTTCGTTCAGCTCAGTTGGTTCAGCCTCCTGAGTTGGTTCGACCTCTTTTGATGGCTTCCGTGGGGTCACATCTTCAGTCACATCATCAATGACTGAGAAAGGTCGGTCAGATGTAGGTGTTGTAAGTGTAGAACCATCGACACTCCATCGGTCATCAGTGACGCCAGTGTAGATGGATGATGTGTGCTTCTTCTCGGGTGTCACGGGGCTTTCGGATCGCTCAGTCCGGGGAAGTGTAGGTGATGTCTGGGCATCCTTGGTCTCAACCTTGGATTCAGTTACAGCCTCCTCCTCTGGCTCCTCAATCTTGTCATGCTCGGTAGTAGGCTGCTTTGCTTGAGGCTCCTCAGTCTTGGCAATGTCGGTCTTTGCCTCTTCGGCTGGGAAGAACTCGACTTCAGATTCGGAGGACGTGTCATCTTGGGCCTTGCTCTCGACAGTCTTGAGTGCTTCGACCTTAGGCTCCTCGACCTTGACCTCATCAGTCTTGGGCTCCTCGGGCTTGGGCTCTTCGGCGTTCTTGGCTTCTACTCTGACCTTCTCAACCTTGAACTCCTGCGGCTTGAGATAAGGTGAAGAGTCAGACTTGGTCTGCTCATCCTCAGATGCAAGATCTTCCTCGCTGAAAGCCTCCTTTCGCAGAGGGCTTCGGAGGTTTGAAACATCGCCGATCTCGCTCTTACTGGATCGCGAGGTCCTTGCAGGGCTCCTCATGGGCAGTGGGGGAGGAATTCTCTTGCCGATGGTAACCATGTTACCCTTGGCGTGGATCATGCGGGATGCAACAGCCTGGGTTCTGGCCGGCTGGACAGCAGCCACCTCGAACACCACGGGTTCCTCCTCCTCATCTTCCTCCACCTCGCTTTCGGAGTCACCCTCATTGTCAGTCTTTCGGCTGCTCTTGTCGTCCCTGTCGCTGTCATAGTTGCTCGAGGCCTTGTCAGTGTCATCCCGGGGCTCGACTTTGAGGGTGTCTTGTTCCACAGCTGTTGTGCTACTGTGGCTGGTCGCACTGAGAGGAGTATGGGCTCCGCTCAGATGTCTTATAGGGGTCAGATCGACCTTTGTGTAATCAACTTCCTCCTCTTCTTCCGTGACCTCGGGAATTTGCGTGCGGGTAGACCTGTCAAAACCGTCTTCGCTTTGACCTGGGCTGGGCGTTGTCTCGGGTGTTGTGCCCACATCCGTCTGTGTTCCAGCATCCGTCATTTGACTTTTCACCGTTCGTGAAGACATGTAACTGTTTCGGTTACTCCTCGACACAAAGGTATCTATGCTTTGCCTGTTGAACTTTGAGAAAGCTGGGCTTGTAGGCGCGGGGTTGAAGTCAAATTGGCTGCTGGTAGGTCGCAGTCTTGATCCTGCCTCTCGGATTTCCAAACCAGCCATCTCGAGGGCCAATACACCAAAAGGATCGGGATCATCGACATTGGGAATTCCAAAGGCAGTTCGAGGCGAGGCGGGTGTTGAGGATTTGGGTGTCGCGATCATGGCATCTCCTGGCGCACATTCCGCAGCGATTTTGCTTATCACAGAGGCATCGTAGTCTGTCCTACCTTCTGCCATCTTGATAACCTCTGAGAGCGGGCCAACCTCCTCTACTTGGCGAGAGACGTTACCAGCCAAGATGTCCATCTGTGTTACTTGGTTGGCATAGAATCGCTCATTCTCATTCCCTCGCTCGGCCAGGATACACCCGTTCAAGTTGACGACCTGGTTTTGACCCCGCGCTTTCAGGTATGTCAAAACGGTATTTCCCAGGTCCTTCCATTTTATGTGCGACTCATCTGAGTCAAGCGATACCAGGGGGCCACTAGTTAGTCCGACGTCTTCGCCTAGGGTGACACGAGGCTTTGTGATTGATTCGAGGGCGGCAAGGTTGTTAATAACGAGAACGCAATCGTAAACATCGACGCCGATAATAAAGCTGAGGGTGGGTGTATGTAACATGATTCCTGATGGGGGTGACCAGGTACCGTCTGACTTTCGTGCTATGAGAATACCGGAGCCGCCGGAGCCTGTCATGTATAGACCGCTGCGCATGCACGTAAAGATGGCGATTCCGGCTGCATTCTGGATGATGCGCTTGGGGATCTTCTTGGTGACTCGTTTTGGGGAGCGTGGTTCGCTTGTCGTCGATTGTGCGTCTTCTTCTTCCTCCAATGGCACGAGATATCCATCCGCTGTGTAATCATGTTAGCAAAAAATGAGGCTGACAAGAAAAGTGAGACAGGCATACTGCAGAAAGACTTGAGGATGCGGGCAGCCTTTTCGCATTCGAGATCCAGGGTGGCAGGCCAGAAAGCCTCCCGTTGTACTCGGCCACTGGCATTAGCGGCCGCAGTATTTAACTTGGACAATGCATTGGAGTTTGCGACGGATATGGAGGTACTGGAACGGTTGGAGGACCAGCCAAAGAGGCCAGCTCTAGAACCTCCCGACGACCTCTTGTCCCACGAGGGGAGAAAAGAAGAAACTCGCTGCATGGCGGGCCGTCTTGCCTCTCCGTCGCCGCCGTCTTGGCCAGGCGGAGGCACGACAGAGAGGACGGGAATACAGGGCGCGGTGCTGTTATTGTTACTGCTAGAGATGATTGTCGTGCCAGAGCGGAAGTGGACGGATCTCTTTGGGGGCTTGGTCGGTACAGATACGAGAGTAGCGAATGTTGATGTCGATCTTGGAGTTGGGGATGCGACAGACGAGGCAGGAGACGAGACCGGGGTTGTTGTTGCGGTGGTAGTGGGCGATCCGTATGATGATGATGTTGGTGTAGATGATGCTGTAGTCGAGGAGGAGGAGACAGAGGAGTCGGAATTGGAGTCGGAGAGAGGATGAACAGTGACGAGCGGTCTCTTGAGGGCCGAATTGTAAGCGGCGACAACCGAAGCGTGAGAATGGGAGTGAGAATGAGAGTGAGGATGAGAATGAGACGGCGCCGGAGCCGAGCTGGCGTGTTGATGAAGGTGGGATCGAAAGTAGTGTCCGCGCTGGTCCTGGTGGGTGCTTGTGGTGCTTGTGCTTGTGCTCGGGCATTGACTTGAACTTGGACTTTGACTTGGGCTTGGACTTGGACTTGGGCTTGGACTTGGGCTTGGACTGGCTGAACTATTGCTAGCGTTTGCAGCAGTAGCGCCTCCAGCAGCAGAACCAGAAGGCACTGAACTGGGACAAGTAGTCCCCTGGAATCACGATGTTAGCTGTAAAGTTTACAGGGCTTTTAGAGTACAGTAGACCTCGAGTGAGGTGACCTGTCAGCGCGGGCCGGTGGGTGACGTGGGCCGCTGAGCCATTGGGACAGGACCGGGGCTAGGCTACTGTAGGCTACCTTCAGCTGCGGCCTGCTCGGTTTTTTGCGTTTTTGCAAGGATCCGTGCAGGGGCAAGCAAGGAAATGGAAAGGGAAGAATGAGAGAATGGGCGAGAGGGATGCAATGGGGGTGGGATGATCCGCCTTTGAACAAGCCTCCCCGGGTCAAGATGAGGGTGAGAGGAGTATGGAAGAGACGAGGACAGCTGAGGAGAATAGAATAGAATGGCTGTTGGGGTTTGTTGCCATTGATGTGCTGTGTCATGATATACTGTTTCCTCATTGGATTGGATTTTATCGATTGCTTTTCCATCGGCGCAATTGACTTTTCTCAAAAACTCACTTCCTCCATCTCTTTCAACTGATCATCATCTTTTTTTTCTGGCTGCTCCCGCTCAAGGCTAGGGGGGGGAGCCTCTTGGTCTGATGACGGAACCTCTTTAAAACTTCCAGGGACTTGGGTAACGCCCCTGAACCCAACTTTGACAAGGTGCAGTTACTGCCATTCACTTTTTATGCTGGGGGGGCTGCACTGAGTAAGGCAAGCGTAGATGGCTGATGGGGGGGTCGGGAAGTGAAGCGAGTGGGTGTGAAGCACATGTGAATGAATGGCTTTTGGTGGAGGGGAAAACAAGAGAGAAGAGAAGAGACAGGTACAGTAAAAAGACAGTAAAAGAAAGTAAAGTAAAGAAAGGGACTGACCGAGTTGCTTGTTGTGTTTGTTGAAGCTGTCTTTGTAGAGCCCCATCGACCAAAACTCCATCCTCCTCCTGTTCCATTGCTTCGTCCATTGCCCTTCATGTTCTCCTTGTTGCTTCCTGCAATGCCGCTGATACCCAGCTTCTTCTTTCGCGCCGCCGTCATGAGGAATTTCCGATATGTTTCGCTTGGTTGAGGCTGGTACTAGACAAGGCGTAGTACAGCACGAGCACACTTCAGTTCAGTTCAGTTCAGTTCAGTTCAGTTACTGCGGCAGCAAACATCTCGTCAGCTCAATCCCAGTCCCAGTCCCGGTCAAGCTCATGGTGTGCGGGTGACCCTGCACATGCTTGCATATTGGGGTGTGTGTGTGCGCCTGTGTGCACCTGGTGTATCAAGTGCAGTGCAGTGCATCCGTGTGAGCGACAAGTGTGTGTGTTACGATGCTGGAACAAGCACCATCCCAGACTATTCAGCTCGTCCCGAAAAGGTACAGCAGATCTCGGATTGGATGCTCAACATCGCTATGGGTCCGCGATGTAGCAGTATCATTGCATCTCTTGATGTTGATCGTCACTTGACTCGAGCCATCATAGTCAAGTTGAAGGCCATGTCGTGATAAGGATGAACGAATAAACCAAAGAAAGAGGATTAATAGAAAGAGACAAGAAATATCGTACCTATTTGAGCAACGTTCTACTTGTGCTCCCAACGGTTCCTCTCATCGCCCGTTTACAGTCTGTCCTCTCTCTCTCTCTCTCTTTCGCCCTCCCTTACACCTATACCAGACAGGTTGTGTATAGGCCCGAACACGCTTTGCAAAAGACCGCAAATCAAATCACGAAAAAAACAGCACAAGCAAAGACAAAGAGAAAAAAATGCTCAATGAAGAGATCGAGATCGTTGAAGCAACAGTAAGAATAGGTTAAGCTTTGTAAGATGAGAAGAAATCACAGAACCCTCAATCATCAAGAACGAAGTAAAGGGAGAGGGAGAGAGAGAGACGACTTCAAGGATTTTCGTTTTTGTCTGTCGTAAATACATACATAGACACATGCAGATACATAATGCTTCACATTCCGCATCTATACTCCCTCGTTGTATATGGATTCCACCAACAAGCTGCACTTTGTGCGGGAGCAGGCGAATTGCCATACTTCGTCCTCTGGCTGCGTCTATTCTTTGCCCTTTTTTCTTTTGGTCTGCCTCATCTTGACTTGTCTCTGCCTCTACGCCACGCGACCCCTGCCCACGAGCAGACCAATCCTGAAATATGGTGGTCGAATTTCACGATCGGGGGGCAATAGTTGCATTCCAACAGTGTCTCATCATTGTCCTCGGCTAGGGGGCATTGCTTCTGTTCACAATCTATGGCCGAAACCACGGTTAGTGGACTTGCAACCGTCACATATCAGAAGAATACATAGTCATTCAGCCAGCCAATAACTATAATTTGTCATTATATGCAAAACACAGTCGTATCAGAATTGGATACAATAAAAAGGAAACTCTAAACGTCCAGCACTAATACAGTGCTGTAGAGTGAGTACTGTACTGGACCTGACTCAGGAATGTGCAGAAGCGCCAACAGCTAAGTTAATAGGCATTCTTGTACCGTTAACGTGCCCAAAACTCAATTAAAAACTAATGATCTTGAGTGAAATTTCCTCCTGTTGGTTCTCTCTCTATCTAGTCTCTCTCCCTAGATTGTCGAGGTCTAGCGAGTCAAGATGAGATAGTCTTTTATCATGATCAACCACACCAAGACGCTACAAGCAAAAAGAAGAGCTACAGCGGCGCATGGCAAAAGCGGGTCGAACAAGGCTAGGTACTGTAGTTAGAGCTCTACTAGACTAGGGCCTTTTTTCAAATCTAACGGTCTTCCGCAGCCGGGATGTCACTCTATCCCATCCGTTTCCTACTGTACCTTAACCTTCTCGACATTAGACTTCTGTAAACAGTTACAGATAAGATTACATCTCTCGCTGTACTGTATGTACTGTACCTACTCTTGATCATGGATGTCTAGCGTACGCAAGCCATGACGAGCAAACGGCAGCAAGATTGAGGCGTTGAAGCTGGCATATCCTTGAATCTGCGTTTGCATTCCAGCACGAGATTCGCAGCCCTCCTCAAGGCGGGAGACGATATTAACTTAACGAGCCAAGACACTTGTCAAAGAAAACACTATAGTTAGTAATTTGCTCGAAACAAAGGGAACGTAATATCCGGGTTATGTGAGTGAGCACAAGGTATCTTGATAGATTAACCTGCGGGTCAAGGGTTTTGATAATTACAGGGATAGCTCTAGATCAGACTAACACAGAAAACAATTTATTTTCCGCGTTTGACGCTTGGATCCCCCTTGATTACCTAGGTTCAATGAGTCTTTTTACCTGTAATAAATCAAAAACTCCATTTGACATGTGTTTCAAGGGGTGGCACACAAGTCCCTGGAAACTCGAGACGAAGTTACATACAGCAAAACGGTATGTTTTCTCTGGTTATCCGTATGTACAACGCCACATATTAATTTCCTTGGTCATATTGAAAGGATGCACTGCTGCATGTTCTAGTTACCTATGCTAGACATGCATTATAATTTCTTTTTTCTTACTGCTCATCGGTCGTCGTTCTCTGGGGGACGGGGCTTGCTAGTACTGTAGCATCATGCGTCCTCATTTATCTCGTGCATAATAATAAACGGTTTATTACTTGATTAGTCTGATATAGGCCAAAAGCCAGTCAGAGTTGACAGTTTGCTTCCGTCTTTGAGGCCATAACTAGTGCTCCTTCAACAGTTTGCATTCACTTAGTATGGTCTTGTTGGAATGGACAAGAGCTGTCCCAAGCAGAGTCGATAATCTATGCCAGCACCACGAACCACGTGTAACCCGCCTCGCATTTGCATTAATTACTTTTCCAGCTCTTATTTTGTCCCCTCTCTCTCTCTCCCTCCCTAGGATTCTAGCCCTCGCCTTGTCATTCCAGGAGCCCTCGTGCCGCCTCAAAGGGGAATGTTTCTGAAACAAGGCTTGCAGTACTGAGAATGGCTTGTGTCACCGGCTTACGACTGCGGCCGATATTAGCTGCTGCTGCTGCTGCACGCACAGATATTCACGACTGTTTCTAGTTGCAGAGAGCATTAACCATCAGTTCATAGCTATCGTCATGATGAGAAATGGAAGTGACATGCTTTAGTGTCCCAACGAAACTCGATGCGTCTAAACCGCGGATGCGCGGCCGACATTAGATTGGATTGGATGCTTTGAGACAAATTTTCAAGTTTTGAGACAAAAATCTACCAAAAAGCAATTATAATCATTCATTCATTCATCTCTTCCCCTCCAACTCCAGGGTCTTGTGCTCTCCCTTCAGTTGCTGCTCGACTTCAGCTTCAGCCAAGCCTTCATCACTTTTTGGTCAAGAGGCGCGGAAACGGCTTCTACTTGTCCCTCAGCTCTTCTTTTGATGTTTCGGGGATCGCTGCAGCCGTTGATTCATGCCTTGAAGAGTGTTGCCATTTCTCTTCACCAGAATTTTCTTACAATCGAATGACGTGCTATATACATTCCTCTCCTTTTAGCACCGAATAGACTTTCATTACTGTCATCATGAAGGTTTGAGCGATCATGATGATATTGGTCTCGATTTCTCAGGCATCATCCTGTCAAACCCCTATCTTTTGCTTCCATAGCGTCCTTCTTCTGCGCAGCTATCACTCGAAAGTATGCAAAAGGAAGAAGGCAAATTTCAGGACATACCTTGGGTCTCTGCTGTGTCGTTCGTATTCTAAATGCTGTCTGGTAAACGTACAATATCTAAGACCCGTCATACTATGGCTGACATACCATGCTTGCTCTGATTGAACAAACTTTCACAAAAGACCCCGAAGTACACAAGAGAGGAGTGTTTCCTCTGACGGCTATTGCAGTGTACCAATGGCTCGATCATGCTAAGTCGTTGGGAATTCGGAGGAGTTAACTATGTGACAGAAACGTTGGATGGCGTATCTCACAGATTCTTAAGCCTTGGTGTTTGTCTCGGAGCCATATCTTGTAGATTATAGGTATCTAAATTATTTCAGCGGATGCAGGCCATGCCTTCAAGACTTCGGAGAGTTGATGGAGCTGATCCTTGAGAAAGGTGTGAGGAACACGATTATGAACATGAACGACGTAACAAGTTCACTTTTTCTGTAACTATAAAGCTCTTTTATGAATAGGTTCAACCCAACTTGGTTTAAATTGGGCTATCTTTGTTAATATACCTCTGGGTGATACCAGTTTACAACTCCTCAAGACAAGCAGGCCTCTGTTGGCCCCTGAAGATGACGTCCCTGAGAAACTTGAGTCTTTACATTCTCGATTCATATATATAAATAGTCCCAGTCCTTACATTACGTTTGACAGTTTGGCCTTATAGGTTTTGTACCATATGCTGACATGTTCAACTACGTCTTATGTGAACTGAACAACCCGATTTTCTTACTCCAGAACTTCAATATCAACACAACTCACGTCTACTGCTTAGAAGCTGCTGCTCTGCTGTGCCACTTGAGATTTGGAAAGAATTAAGACAATAACACACTATGAACAATTTCTGTCGACAAAGCTAGTAATAATATGCTTCCAATATTTCCCTTGAAAGGACAGTGGCCCAATATTCGCTCCCTATCATATCTTTGTACGCTCACCTCATTATCATATAACTCCAAAGCAAAATTTCCTTCTCATCATATTCATTACCTTCCAATTGTCCCATCTATCACTGCCCATTTCACATACCCTTTATATCCTCCACAAAGGCTGAGGATACTCCCCTCCCTCGAGAATATACCTCTCAAGCCTTTCGCTCTTCTCTCCCATGATCCTAACAATCGTGTCCACAGCAGGCACATCGTTACGAAAGAAGATCTGATACCAGCCCACGTTGTCACTAAACCTGCCATTGATTTGAACCGTCTCCAACACCTCGAGTTTCTCGCTCATGAGCTTGAAAATGAAATCCCAATCGATGTCAGTTGAACTGAAAGGATCGCACCATCCATATATACTCTGCAGTTCAACTTCCTTGAGCGTTGAACGATGTTCGATAATTAGACGGACAAAGTGCACAAAGTTGATGTGTAAACAGCTCAGGTCGATCTTCTCAAGGTGAGAGAGCCTCTTCTTAATGTAGAAGTCAACATCGCTGGCTTCGAACTCGACAGGAGTGCTGTGGACTTTTAGGTCTCGGATGTTGGGCATCAAAGAGATGAAGTAATCGAGGCGGTCTGGCTTGAACGAGATGACGTCGTATTTCAGATGCAAGTGTAGCTGTGTCACCGACCCAAAGACTGTTGATACTCTTAGGTCCAGCGTGGATGGTAATTTCAGGTACGGATGCATTATCGGCTCGATTGTGAGGCTCTTGAGTGGTACGTTGCGTCTGAGTAGGGCATCCAAGATGGCTTGCTGTGACTCTGGGATCTCGTCACCAGCTAATTCCATGGATTCTTCCGGGCTAAAGACATCGTCAATTGCCCTATAATCTTTCCAAGGACATTGCGTCCAGGTCAAGCACACGGAATCGAGATTGGGTAGCCTCAGGATAGCTGGAACTACCAAGTCAAGAGGCAGCACGATTGGGTCGAGGAACACATCTTGAGTCTCGAGATAAGGGCCCCAGGCTCTATGGAGCTCATTTGCGTTGGTTATTCGCGATGTAGCGTATTCGACCTCTTCCTCAACCAAGCGAGCCATGTTGAACTTGACGGCTTGAATGCGCCTTGCGCAGCTCGGTACAAGGGAAAGATAATTTAGCCTCTCTCCATCTTTCCTCCACGGGACGCCATCGAAAATGGGCAACGCAAGGAGTGGTTTTGTACATTCTGCAATCGTTTTACATGAGAGTCTAAAGTTTTTGAGATCTTGGCTTGATAGAAAGGTCCCGATATTGTTGATGAGCTCGTATGGGAGATGTGTAAGGCGGGGCTGCGATTGCGATGATGACGACGACGATGCTACTGGCTCGTGATGCTCCATGATTTGTTCTTGTTCCTCCGGGCAAGGTTTGGTGTTGTTTTGTGTAGTATTATGGCGTATCAATAGTTTGCTCTATCGCTCTCCTCACAAGTAGTCAAATGCCGACTATGTTTGTGTATGTTCATGTCAAGACATGAAGAGAGAGTTCAGCTTCAATCTTGTCCTGTCTTGACTGGAACCTCGGAGCTGAGCTACTGCCACGCCCCACGGTAAACCTATCACATTCTTTTCCGCATCAAACATCAACCTGTGTCTATTTTCATCCCAGTTCTCATCCGTCGATTCACGGCGATACGCCTCATCGCCTCTCCAACGCCTCAAGTATGAGTATTCCTCCAGGAACCTGTTGAGCTTAACTATGTGCTGATGCCAGTCATTTTTCAAAGGAGACGCAGGTCATGTGACTGGTTATTCTCGTCCTCATTCTCCTATCATCACTTCAACCATCATGTTCAAGTAAGTTGCCTCATCCTCAACCGTAGCCCCCAGCACGAGGACTGACATACACAACCAGGGCTTACAAGAACCTCTCACCCAAGACGCGTCTCGGCGTCGGTGTCGCAATCATCGCTTGGGGCGCTGGAGGACTCATGTTGACTGATCCACTTGAGAAGTCTCTTGGCTTGATTCCAACCGAAGAGGACAAGGCTGTGCTGGACAGATACACACCAAAGATCACCACTGTTGACAAGAACGAGAAAGACGGTAACTGAACTGAGAGGCTTGCAATACATATATGTATAATAAACCATATCTACACGTCTCCCAAGGGCAATGCTTCGTAAAGGATACCTAGTGAACAAAGCGCAGCATTGTGAACGAATGATCTCATTACATCAGAAACAAACGCATAATACTTCACAATTGGGCACAAAGAATATAGGCAAACATCATTAACCTGCTCCAAGCCATCAAGTCATGATGGTCTACCGGTTGACCGTCAACCGATTAGACCTCCCTTTCTATCTTGATCAAAGTCTAATATGCAGTTACAACTCCTCTTCCCGTCTATTCTCGACAAATGCATTGCACAACAGTGCCAACCATGGATGTGTGAGGCCAATCCGGTCTGCCTTGAGATGACCATCACATTGGTGAAACCCAGTGACCCAGGAAACAAAGAAAATGAAGAAAACAAAGCAGAATGCAGCGCAACGCCTCCAGATGCAGCCCCCGCCCCTATAGTACTTTTTTTGGTTGTGTAAGAAATTCATACTGCCGTCCCTTAGTCAAGCTCCGTCTTGACAGACGCAGTGCCAGCGTCTTCCACCACTTGTGGAAGTGGTTTGAATAGTTTTGCCATCTCTAATGTGAGATCCATTGCTCCATACTGATCATCAATCTCTCCGACAGATCCTAATTCTTCTCCTCTGTTCGCGCCATCTGACATCACCCACGACTTCACCGACTTCAATAATTGGATAATTTGGACAAAGCGTGCATCCGATGACAACCGTAAGTCCGCCGCTTGCGTGTGCTTGAGCAAGTAATTGGAAAGCCAATAGAAATGGATGCCATCTCGCGAGAACCCGTGCCGTCGAGGGTTGCTAGATCCCGGCGATGTTGGCGGGAACTGATTGGCCATGTCCGCATCCCAATTATTCTTGAACTTGCTCAGAGCGATAACAAGTGCCTGCAGACTTTGTGGGTCAATGTTGGCAGCCGTCCCCTCCACAGGAGTACCCCGTCCACTATTGTGGCCGGCTGGAGTCATCCAATCATTGGGAGGAGGCGTTCCGAATTTGGACAGCTGAGCCCCATTGCCGTCAATCTGGGCCCGCCGAATCAGAGCTAATATGCCATGGATAAGAACAAACTTTCCATAAAGGTTGGTACTTCCAGGCTGGATCTGATATGAGGGGTGCAGCAGAGCTTTGAGAGCCCAGTCCATCTCAGGTTGTTTTGGTCGCTGAGTGCCATAAGGATTCTTATCGCGAGCGGCAACATCGCCGTTGAGGCCAAGCGCAGAAGCACAGTCCTCGGCATTGTCCGCATCCCAAGCTGTGTCGTCGCAAGGCAAAGGTAAATGAAATTCCATAACATCGAACAAGGGTTGAGAATTGAAGTAAAGTCCCATGGCAACGTCCATTAAAAAGACGCCAAACATTAGACGATTTCGACGCTCTTGATCGACCCAAGTATCCCATTTCCATTGCTGCAAATCAAAAGTGGTCCGGTCAAAATCGATTTGGTGAAGGGGTGACAAAGAAGCAGGGTCCTGCGACGACTGGAAAAGATTCAGTCGCCTGGCGTTGGCTGCAAGAGAGGGGTAGATCTGTCGAGCCCGCTCTCTTTGTTGAGGGTTTCCATTCCAAAGGAATAATATACATGTTAGCAAGACAGCCTGAAGCTCTTCAATGTCGGCCCGAGATGCATGACTCGGTTGCCCTGCCAAAGGTTCAGCATTAGACATCATCTTGCAGTCGCGTTGAAGTGCGACAACAAGAAAATCCATCATTTCGCGAACATTGGACGGGGTGACATTGTCTGAGTAACAGGCGCCGATGCAACACATGCCTGCAAGTAAGCCAGTATACGCCTCCATGACCTTAAACGTCGCGACATGGATGAAAGGCATGTGGATGTGGAAGTGAGTGTACTTGTCCAAGAAGTCCTTGACGTTGTCAGGCGAGAAGTAGAGATTCATCCCCGCGCTAGAGGGATCGATGGCTTGATTAGGAGGATAGAAAAAATTAAGGATCTGATCAGAAAGAAGATTGTATGAGGTTTGGTGAGATGGCATTCCCATATTCGACAAAAGGGTGTCGCTGGCGCTGGCGCCTGTCGTTCCGGGCCCGGCACTAGGTTCGGGTTTGATTCCGCTCTGAGTCTGTCCAAGATTAGGATTGAAAGATGTGTTGACGTAGGTTTGATGCGCACCAGCCTGGAACATCTGAGACCAATCAAGGCCAGATGGAGGGTTTGTGTTTGAACCGCCGTACATGGGCAGTCCGTTCTGAGCGGGAGGCATGCTGTAGCCAGTCATCTGCTGCTGGTTCATGTTGGGGTCAGCGCCATAGGGCTGCGAAGCACCCATGACCTGACCGTTCATGTTCCGTCTGTCAGCGTTGTTGCCGTTGTCAAGACGACCAAGCGAGCTGGATCGAGAGAGTTGGCTCTGATCCTGGGCCATGTTGTTCATGCCATCCGAGACTGGGACCATGCCAAATGGGTGGACCATGTTGTCTGCGGGCAGGTTGCTCAAGCCATTGAGGTGGTTGAGGTCACCCTCATGGGCGAGGCCGGCGGCCTTCTGAGCCTGCTGCTGGTTCTTCTTAACGTGAGCCTGAGGGTGCGACAAGTGACTAGCTCCAGTGGGGTTGCCACGGCGGATAGAGCACTTTTGGAAATGACGCTTCAGGATATCACTTCGAGAGAAGGTATCGCGGCAAAGAACACACATGTAAGGGCGATCACCGGTGTCTGTGAGAAGAAATGTCAGTAAAATCTGTCAGTGTCAACAAGCTGTTCTACTCACGTCGCAGAAGGTGGCGCTTCAGATGCTTGGCATGGAGGTAAGTCTTTGTGCAGTGAGGGCAAGGGAATTTGCCATCTGCGTCCTTGACAGGAATCACGGTGTTCTTGGCGCCAGTACCAGCGGCTGGGGCAGCAGGCCGTCCAGGAGCACTGGGCAGGATACCGCGACGTCCCTGAGATCCAACAACGTGAGTGGGAGGCTCGCCCTCTGGCATCACCGCAGTGGGCTGCATCAGAGAACCAGGACCATAGGGCGACGAGACACCAGGTTGGGACATGATGCCTCCAGGGGGCATAGGTCGCAACACAGGAGGACCGCGACCGCCAGCAGGAGCAGGCGCGATAGGCTGTGGGTGAGACGCGGCAGTGGTCGCCTGGGGCATCATGGCAGAGGTGCCATAGGCCTGGGGAGGAGGATATTGGTTCTGGGCCATTGAGTACATACCAGCGCGGTTCGCGGGCTGCGATGTCTGCTGCTGGTAGGTAGGCATGTTGGAGGCCGACCCAGGAGTGTTCGGGGTGCCTGGGGTTCGCGGCGTATGAGGGTGACTTCCGTACATGTTCTGCATGGCCGAGGTTGGAGGCTGCAGCGGTGGCAGAGTCTGAGGTAGAGGAGAGCCGGTTTGAAGTTGGTTGGGAGAAATCGCGGTTGGTGAAGGATAAGTCTGACCGGAAGAAGTCGTGTTTATACCATTGGAGGGGTAGTGAGGACCGTCCATGCTACTCTTGGTAGACGCGAAACTGGTGACAATCGTCGTGGTGTTGAGAATACCGCGACGCAAAGAAAAAAAAGCTGCCCGGGGTACAATGGACCTTGGTGGATGACAAGTCCAAGTCGAGGATTTGCGGAGAAAAGAAGGAAGAGGAGGGGTCTAGGAGGTTTGCAAAACTTGAGAAAGCAAAGCAATACCAAATGCAATGCCTTGTAGAGCTCCGCAGAAGATGTTCCCGGATGGTGGAGGATGAGGCTCGTGGCAGGTCCCTCTTTGAAGGTAGTGGTTTGGAGAGGGTGCACAGAGTGGAGAACTGGGTCCCGAACCTTTTTAAGTATTATTTTTTTTTCTTCTCGCGACCTCCTCTCTAGACGGTCGAGCTGTCAGGGCAGTTTTTGAAAAGGTGGGTAACGTTGAGTGGGTTCAGAGTGGGTGGGTGTGAAAAGAAGAGGCGAGTGAAGGAGAGAAAAAAGAAGTGGGTTGGTGCGGGTGTGGATTAAAAAGCGATGCAGAAGCAGCACTAAGTAAATTTTTCGGTCTTGCTTAGTACGCAATCACGAGGAGCGGTCGAAGGCGAAGGAAAGCAACAGCAGCAGCTGAAGTGAAGGGAGGAAAAAGTTGCCAGTCGCGGAACCGTTAGTAAAAGTGCCTTGGCCGGCACGCACAGTATGTATTGCAAGATAAAGCCGGTACTCGCGTGGTCGCAAATTCCCAACCCAGTTGCAAGTAAAGAACCAGCGAGAGGATGTGGGAAGTGGATAATGTTGTCAAGGGAAGTGGACCCACAACGAAGCAAAGGAACCACAATCAGAATAGCTGGCGGCTGGGATCTGGAGGAAAGGGCGAAAATAGGCCACAGAGGGTCGCGGGTCGCGGTCGTGTTTGATGGGGCCAGACGCCAGACGCGCAAATCGACTTTCAGATATCACGACAATTGAGGTGGTGGTTTTTTGACGATGTATTTGAAGACGCACGAAATCTAAAGATTCCAAAGAAGAGTCGATGATGGTATGTGAGTTGTGTGAGGGAAAAATTTTCGGGAGAACAAGAGAACGAGGAAAGATGGAAAACGAGGGAACAACGACCTACGGGAGGCAGGAAGATACTGAAAACCCCGAGGTACCTCCTACCTACTCTCTCTCGCCTGGGAACACTGAGATCAGGGCAGTGAGAGCGCGGCTGCGGTAGCGTGCCTGCCAGTTACAGGCGGAAAAAGATAGAGCAGGAGCAGTAACCGAAGTAAAGACGGAAGTACCTGTTACCGAGGCCGGCGCCAAGCAAGGAAGACGCTTCAATACTGGCCGCCAACTGTTTGCAGTGTCAAATTTGTTCCTCTTCTAGCTTGGATGGTTCGAAATTTTTTCGCTTTACTCTTCACACGCCCCTCATCCTTCTTCAATCTGAATCAAATCGGGTCTACGGCGATATTTCTGGCCTGTCCAACTTGGATGTTAGCGCAGGTGCCATGCCATTGCCGCTCTAAGCCGCCAGATTCGGGGCTTGCTCGACAACTTAGCTAAGGTAATTCATTTCGCTGGCAGTTTGCGGTGAAATCTACGGACGGATACTTACTTGTCACTTTCCGACTCACTGCCATGTCAGGTCCAGGCCAGGTACCCTCGTCGTATCCACAGGTTCTTGGAATAGACTATCTCTTTGAGCGGCACAAGCCTCCAGTGGGGTCACGACAAGGGTGTAGGACCTATCAAAATGAGCGCAACCGAAGGTACATTTGCACGCGCCTAAATTTGCGTGTGATAGAAGTACCAGCAGTCAGCCGAGTTACAAATAGCTACCTCACATACTTTACAGCCGTATCGGGTCTGCGACCTTCGTTGATTTCCTGATATCGGCTGTAGATAGCCTCCTTTTTCCTTCCTTTTTTTAAAGGGTCGAGGCTGCCCTTGCCGGTAGCCTTTGCAAGCTAGG
>JABEEM010003761.1:0-51213 GCA_013363185.1 Fusarium secorum | reverse complement strand
ATGGAGGCTGGATGGCATATTGTGTATCAAATATATCAAATGTTATTTCAAATCGAGGATTTTGTATTTGTTTGATTGAAATAAAATTTTGGCATATTTGATTGATTTGTTTGGCAATTTGTTTGATTGGATTTGATCTGGGGGCTGCGCTGTTCTTGAAAGCCCCTGGATCATGCCACAGCTTAAAGCCCTGATACGTATCATAGCTCCCACTCGACGGACCCCCACCACAAACCAACACCAGCGCGATTATCATAAAGATAGAGATCGATGTCAGTTTGAAACACGCAGCCCAGAATTCCTCCTCGGCGTATCCGAGCGTGCCAAACATGTTGAGGATGGTAATAGCAGCGAGAAACACCGCGATCCAGACTCCAGGGGAAATGTCAGGGGACCAGTACTGGATCGTAATAGCGCAGACTGTGAGTTCGAGAGGAAGTGTAGCAGCCCACTGAAGAGTGTAGTTCCACGCCATGGCGAAACCAAAAGATGGGTCGATGAAACGCGCTGCATACGTGTAGAAACCACCGGAGATGGGATACATGACCGCTAGTTCACCCATTGCGTAGACAACATTGAAAACCATGACTCCAACGAGGAAGAAGTCGATAAACAGCGTAGCAGGGCCCTGCAACCATTAGTAAATGTTCAATTGAGCGAAAAGCCGGCTCACTTACACCTTTACTCAAAGCCGAACCAGATCCAACAAAGAACCCAGCACCGATCGATCCTCCAATAGCAACCATCTGAAGATGTCTCGGCTTCATCTTGCGATCCAATTCCACAAGCCCAAGCCCATAATGCTTCCTCGTAAACGATTTAGCATTCAAGCCCGTCCTCGTCATGAAATCATCCTGCTCATATTCTTCACCCGTTGCAGTGAAGGTTTCTTTCGTGGGAGCGTTTTCATCAGCCATTACGCCTTTTTCTCCAACGACAGGAGAATCAGACACGACCTTTTCAACAGCCATGATGAACAAATTCAAGGAATTACCTAAAAGACGGAAAAGAGTGAGGAAGAAAGAAAAAAGTTCTTGCTAAATGGCCCCATTATAAAAAAGATGAGAGCCCCATAGTAACAACGCTATTAGCCCCACACATGGCATGGTCATGACTCTGGATGCAAAATTTTCATTAAATCGCCTTTGAATCTCCACGATCTGAGGGGGAGCTTTGGTTACTGCTCCAGATATTGAATTGGTTATTTACGTAAATCTCCATGGGGAAGGGTTTGTATTGATAATGAGGGTATCTACTCCAAGAGATTTGGAGGTTTGGCGACTCCACATTGAAAAGTTGGAGAAAATTGTATACACGACTGTAATACAGACAGTCGAATATATTGAGATAAGTAAAGAGGTTAGGCTACAACTCCAGTATACATTGGAGACATCTTGATTCACAAATAAAAGAGAATTTTTAGTCATTCGATGACTCGAGTTGAATGGCCCGACCAATTCGCCACTGTCTAATACCGAGGTCAAACTCTTCCAGCTAGAATCCGATATCGAGATTTTCGTTTATCAAAAGCCTCATGCAACGTAACTAAAGAACTGATTCGACGATCAATCAAGATCTATCTCATTACGTTACTCCCAAGTCTAATAAGCCCACTCTGTAAATCTCAAAGTCAGAAACATCCTTGTCTCTATAACGTAAAAAAGTTGCGGCTCAGCGGATCGTGGTGGACCCATGATCGGATGGTCGGTCACTTATTCCCGAGTTGCCTCCATCACCCGCTAGGGTATGATTGGTACCTTTTTGAGATGAAGAGGATAACAAACAGATCAATCAGCAACAGCAAGAATGGAGGCAAGAAAGATAATGTAGATACACCAGCTGATTGCCTCGCAAGTGAATTACACTAGAAAAAGCCCCATTGCAGAACATACTTGGCTCTTCTTCCTTTGCATTGCAGCATTACTGCTAAGTCTAGCTATATCGTCGAATGAGAAGAGACAGCGCGGAGCAGATTCTGGTAGCTGTGAACCGCATTAACTCTCCAGAGCTGTTACATGGCCTACACAAGATAGCAAGGATGAATCTCTATTCGCATTGTGCACCATAGAGTCCCAAGAAGCCGGTGATTTCGTATGCGCCAAGAATCGGTCACTAAGCTCTTTAACAATTGCCGGGCCATGAAGGACAATATCTCACCCACCTCATTCAGCGGCCCCTAATTGAGAGGCTGGCTCGGCTGGGCAGGCAATCTGGCCTTTCTCGTCCCTAAAGTCACTGTGATTTTATGACTACCATGGAACCTTGACGATGTCCCTTTTGTGTAAGAGACTTGTGCTGGCTCGGTGCCGAAAGTTGTTCCTGATATACTTTGACATTTTCACGCTAGAAGGATGATTGGGCAGATGGTATTTACATTGATCCCACAGCTCTGACGATTTGGAATGTTTGCAAAGGAGGGCTAATTTGAAGGCTCAGTATAAGGCGACGATTGGTTCAGCAGATGGGATACCGCGTAATAAGTTTGGTTGGACTAACTTTCAGGACGCTAGACATCAAGTTGAGAGTCTTGACGAGCAAGGCACTGGAGATGGGATGAATGTCTGCAAGAGCCCTCTCGGGATACTCGGGAGGATGGTCGTGATCTAGCAAATCTTGAAAAGGGCTAGTATCATGAAATCCACTTGTTGAGGCTATGTACATATTGCCTTCCAAAAGCTAAAGTTACCTAGTTGGGATTTTTCAGTGTGTTATGTCGCAGTGTTTAAGGTGCCCTAGCTTGTACGCAAGGGACTTTAGTCTTTTACGTGCCACAGTTATGAGCCCTTGTTTCTTAGCGGTTAAAAGCTTCAGCTTTTACGCTAATGCCTTTACCCCTGCGCACTTAGGCGCCGTAAAGCTGTGCGTTTAATTCCCCCTTTAACCTAAAAAAATACCACTTTTCGGGTTTATGAAATTGAGGAAATCAGCTTGGTCAGCCATTACCCCTCATAAACTGACTAATTAGAGCATATTAACTAAGCCTAATTGGGAAGATTAGGGCTCTATCTAGAGCGGATTTCGCGGAATAAATTCACAGCTATAACCCGCTCTGGGGTGTATGTCGCAGTATTTAAGGTGCTCTAGCTTGTACGCAAGGGACTTTAGTCTTTTGCGTGCCACATGTTAGCTTGATATGTCTCGTTAAGGTGCCATAAGCTTTAACTATTAATCATCTATCATGAAAGCCAGGCCACGAAATTATGGAGAAAGAGAAGCCGTACAACGAGTTGAAAGTGGCCAACGCGTAGGCTACATGTTGTCCTTCAACCACTACGCCTCTGGGGTAATTGGACGATTACTATAGAGAGTGCATTGACTTGGGACGTCGGACGCTATGACTTGTGTAAAGGTGAGTCATCTGACTCATGGGTTGACTGAGCTTTTCGCTACAGAGGTAGCTCTTTCTATTATGATACAGATTGAAGTAGTACTCCCGTAACGTGGTCACCGGAGGTGCTTTGAATAAGCGGGAACGGGACCATGGACTATCCATTAATGCTCAAGTAAGAGGACAAAGGGGCCTATCAAGAAACTGCCGAGTTCAGTTCCTTAAGGTTTCTTAAGATGTCGATGTATTACGATGTAGAGGATGGGATGAAAAAGAACACGGAATTAGTTATCCTCATTATTATGATGGCATTATACGCGGACCCTACGCGAACGTGACTTACTCAATTCGTTTCCGATCCACTCTCAACTGAGATGATGTAGACTCGTCTTTAAGGCATGATTCCGATTGGAGCGCCTCCTTCAATCATACAGTCCGCAGGGATAGCAAATGTGCATTTCCGCGATTTTCCAGGTATTTCTTGCCACAACGGAATTAAAAATACTAATAAGAGATCATAAAATCAATATATAGATGGAGATAATACTGGACTGATCTATAGGTAGATCAGTTAAGATTGGCCACTGAAATCCTTAGTCAGAAGTACTGATTTTATATTTGATATCCCTGAGGGCTGTATCAAGCGAGTGCACATGCCCTTGTGAGTGGTTAACAGACCTATATCGCGAGTCATGATATGTAGTTGATGGGGACCTCTTTCGGATTATCGGCGAGCTCCCCGTATGAAAATGGAATAGTGACATCTCGCGGAACCACATATTACTAAACGTGAAACCTTATTTTGACCGCTATTATTTAAGCTCGCGAGTTATATGGGGCGTTTTGTGAATAGACGAGTGTACAGTTTTCGGCAGTTGTAGAAGTAGTTCGACCCCCGATTTGCCAAGAGACTAAAGTCCGATTTACCGATGGAAAACCTATGAAAATTGATGTGGTTATAGGAAACTGAGTCTTGGCGATGTTTCTTGGCATCACAGTGAGAAGTTGGAGGATCAGGAATACCTCGTATTCTTGTTATGAGCTTTAGAAGTCCTGGCAAGTCCGGAGCAGTTGCACCCGTTGAAAATTACTGGAGACCATGAGATCGATGATCTATGGAGTTGACGTACTGAGAAGAGGAATTGTTGAGCTGCAACTTTGGGTATAAATATGTGTCGAGGTGTCTTCAGGCAAAGAATCATCCCTCTCACAACTCTCGACACCACAATCATCAAGCCACCGCCTTAAAAACCGTCAACCAAGGTACCTACCTTGTTCCCAGAGCCGTTAACAAAGCCTAACTCTCCCAGAACGCAATCTTCTCCATCAAAATGAAGGTCTCGATCCTCGGTCTCCTCGCCCTCTCAGCATTCGCTTCCGCGTGCGGCAGCTACGCAAGCTGCCACTGCTACGACAGCAACAGCATTCCCAACAATGACGCCACCAAGACCGTCTGCGATCACTTCAAGGGTGGAATGGAGCTCAACGTGCGAGAGTACGGTGCGAAAACCCAGTACAAGGAGTGCAACGTCAAGACTTTTGGCGGTGGTGCTTCGAGCTTCGATAACTGTGACTGGAGACGCAGATGTCAGAAGGCTGGCGCCACTGGTGCGGACTCTTCTTGCCGAAGCAAGTTTCCTTAGATGTATTGTGAGAGAGGGGAGCTTAAGTGGTTGTATGGGGTTCCAATGTTATTAGTTTAAGCTTGGCTGACTGTAAGCGGGTTCTATTGTTTATCTTTAGTTATGACCATAAGTATGAAATTGTATGTTTCTCCAAGAATTCCTCTGATCAATAGTCAGGATCATGGCATCGATCCAGTGAGTTGAAATACGATAACATACCGAAGCTTTCAGCATGTGGAATTGATCAGTAAACACACCGGCATATGCTCCGGCTTTGATTAGTAACTATTTAGCAGTCGGTCAGGCACCGCCAATAGTAGCTCTTACTAATGTTGGCCAGGTATCAGACAATTATCTTGTAATCCCCCAAGGAGGCTTGCTGAGGTCAATCAATCTGACAGCAGAGAGACATCTATACCAGGAGGGGTAGTGGTTGCCCCGTGATTTGTGAGTCGACTGAGACGATGCTTTTGTGTGTGAGACACAGCATGCGCAGTGATGAGATAAGAGCTAAGCATGATAGAGTCGATATATTCTGTGCATCAACTCAGCCGCATATGCCTAGGGTTTTAGTCAAAAGTCCAAATCCCAGATAAGCACATCCGACGTAGTCTGTAAATTATACGACCTACTGGTAATGGGAATCATTCTAGGTTAAAAGAAATTCTCACTAAACAGCTAACTGATCACCAACTCGAAACCCTCCGCCTCTACTCCATAGGGCCCACGCTAAAGGTCTTTAGACAGACTTTCCGCCACAAGCCCATCAGCTACAAGTAGCTCCAAATTAAGGCGTCATAGCTAAATGCCTCAACAATTCATTAGATCACCTTGTCAATTGGTCCCCTAGCAATGCAGCTTCAACAAAATTGCGGAGAACTCTCTGATGTTACTCAGCAAATCTGACCACGTACGGACGCCACAATAATCAGAATAGGCAAATGATTCGTCTAGTTTTGAAAAATGTCTCTGAATCCAAGGCAATGGAGACACGGAATATGCACGGCGATGCAAGCCCCGATGAGCCAATCAGACTATGACGCGTCCTGACGTGAGGGGAACATGGCACAGTATATAATGGCCGTAACCCTCGAGGTTCTCAGACCCCAAAGCTATCTTATTCAGCAAACACGATTGAAAACACATCTCAAAATGACTGTCCACGAAGTCAAGAAGTAAGTAACATAGTCTCTCCATCTTCGTCAGTCAAGTTAAACAGCGCACAGCCTCGCCGAGTTCAGGGATACACTTGAAAAGAACACAGTCGTCCTCGCTGACTTCTGGGCCCCATGGTGCGGACCATGCCGATTCATCAGCCCCGTTGTAGAGAAGTAAGTCCCGCCATCGTGCATACATGAAACTTGACTTACTCCTTAAACAGGATGTCAGAAGCAACTGAGTCCATCTACTTTATCAAGGTCAACGTTGACGAGGCTGAGGATGTGTCTCAAGAGTACGGCATCCGAGCGATGCCTACCTTTATCCTCTTCAAGGATGGCGACAAGGCTGATGAGGTTGTGGGGGCAGACCCTTCCAAGTTAGAGAGACTTGTTCAAGAGTACAAAAGCTAGATGTTCACCGGGAATATTGTCTCTTCGATCCTGGACAGAGGGGCAGGTTTATGCCTAGACTTTTGTGGTTGTCCATCTGTGAATAGTGGAGAGTTTGAACCCCGTGTGACACCTAGGTCCTGTGTGTCATGAATCATGTTTCCACACTCATTTCAACCATTGCGAAAGTCATTGTAACCTCTCAGGATCCACATGTGCGATGGGACATCCAATGCCGAGAACTCTGGTGATTCTGAGGCTCCTTGTACTACCGCACTGAGAACTCAGGAGAGTCAGTCAGTATCTGCCGAGGTGTTACGGTTGTAAATACCACGGACTCTGCATAAGTTGTGGTATAGCCATGACGTGTCCCTGCAAGACAAAAAGGTTTCACAAGTCACCACCTTCAAACTATATAAACGCCTTCAATCCCTCTTCTGAAATCCTACGAAGCTGATTGAGACAAGTCGCTACAAGTATCCTGTTATCAAGAATCCTGTTGTTTCATCATTCGCATCAACAAAAAGTCAAGATGGTCGTGCATGAGATTCACTCGTGAGTACAGCACTCACAGATTCTTGGAGGAGACTGGAAACGAGCACGTATTCTTTTGCTCGCTCGATGCAAACAAGGTGCCCGAGGTCACTGAAGAACAAGGTATTAGAGCAATGCCGATGTTGGCAGTTTTCGAGGATGGGGTCAAGAGGCATGAGGTTGTCGGGGCGAATCCTCAGGCTATTGATGCGATGCTGGTAAAGTTTGTCAAGAAGGAGTAGGAGACTTGAGTAGCTTCGTCTATGCGGTCAGGATTTGGTGGAAAAAAAGTGGCTTTTGGAATCTCTTTCACTGGACTGTAGTAAGCTTAGCTAGTTATCTGTTATCACAACTACAGTCTCTAATTATTGAATGGAATGTTCCAAGGCATTTTGAATAGAAAACAGCTTGCAAATGTCTGTTGACCTTGCACGTTGGCCTCGAGTTCCCCTTGTCATGATGTAGGGTCAGATTTCAGTTGATATACCATTGATGAAATGTACCTATATACACTACAGGCGATAGCAATAATATCAAGTTGGCAAGACCAAAACCTGCCCCTATTCATGATCTATCTCCGTGACCCTCAGCACCAGGTCTTGGTCATGGAACACCATATAGCTCTCCGACTTCATCGCCACTTCAGGCTCAACGAGCTGGAAGTCAAAAACTCGAAGAAGCTAACAACGCTGTCAGTCAACTCTAACCATACCAATGACTCAAGTACATACCTCAAAGATGACCTTGTTCAGCTCCATAAACGCAATGGGCTTTCCAGCGCACATCCACCGTCCATAACCAAACACAATCTCAACATCCCGCTTCATCTGAGCACTCGTCTCTTTATCGACTTCAAGATATCTCTCTGGTCTGAATACTTGAGGATCAGGTCCGAAGAGTGCTTCGGATCGTAACAAGGAAGAAGCGTTAATGCCGATTGATGTACCAGGTGGGATATAATTTCCGTGCATGGTTTCTCCACCTGCGGGGACATCTTTGAAGAACATTCCTGTTGTAGCTGGTCGAATTCGGATGCCCTCGTAGATTACTGCCTTTGAGCCAATGTTAGCATGCTTGAATGAGTTAAAAGGGGAACTTACCTGAAGATAAGATAATTGTCGAGATTCAACGTCTGTGATTGGGCTCGAGGCTCGACCTCCAGATATTGCTTCCGTGATCTCTCGTCTAAGACTCTGATATACGTGGGGCGAAGCAACTATGTAGAGAAGAATAACGCGTATGACGGTGGCAGTGGTTTCTGATCCTGCCACGAACATGAATAGAGATTCAGCCTGACACTCCTCCAGTCTTAGACCATGTCTCTTGAACGAGCCCTTTACCAAGTTAGCATATGATTCTCGCACACCAAAGAATTAACCCACCAGCATATCATGCTGTTCATCGGCTCCAGGAGCATATCGCTCGCGAACAATGGTATTCGCAACTTTCATCAGTGGACCAATCCCCTTTGTATCATTCTCAGTCGGTCCAAACAGCTTCAGAAACATAGGCGAAAAGATCAAGTTTCTCAGCCATGGAATATCCGTTGCAAGAGTCATGACCAGCAGATGTTCATTGAGAGCCTTGACGATCCCGTGAAAATCAGAGTCAGCCTTGAGATACCCGAATTCTTGACCAAGAGACAGATTCGATATGACATCGAGTGCAAAAAGGCGAGTGACTCTGGTCCCCTCCATCGGACGATAATCCCCCTGGGTAGAAATGTATTTCTCCTTGATTAATTGGATCAAGTTGCCGACCTGTGTATTGACTACGGCTTCGAGATTGGGAGCGTCGCGTCCGCTGTACGCTGGAGATAGCTTCGACTTGACCCGATCGTGTTTGACTGGGTCTGTTATCTGGAACATGGGGTCGTGATAAGGATTGAATCTTCCGCCGAGATACCAGTTTCCTTTGGTATATGTATTCTTAGTACTTGAGACTTTTCGAATCAAGTCTGGGTCATCGACCAAGACCTCGTTTGGGCCGACTCTGACAATGGGCCCATAGTGTCGATTTAGGTTGACTAAGTGATCATGCTGTGTTCCGGTGATGGTGATGTAGGCTACCCAAAAATATGAGAATTTACCGAAGAATGGACCTGGTATATGGCGTAGACGATACCAAGAGAAAACAGAAGAGAGAGTGAACCAAGTAGAGAGGGCAACAAGGAAATATGGAAGCCATGTAAGGCCCTTTCAAAGAATGGTGAAGCCATAATGACATACGCACGATCTAAACAGCAGCAAAAACAAACAGCAGTCGTCGGGAATATATAAAAACACCATTCCAATCTCATTTTCCTTTTGCTATCGGGCATACAAGATGGCTGTCTTGGCCATCGCAGCTGAAAACGAACAAGACATGATTGGTAAATTTACGACGACTGTGTAACCCCAATCATAGACATGCAGCATGATTACGTGGTTTTCCTTGGTTTAAAGGCCTCAAACTAGCCACGAGGCATGCGAGATGATATCAATGCCTTGGAAAAAGGAGATTTCCAGATACGGCGTTTGTTTGTTTTCAATAATTGGTGGATGATAGTGAGGGTTGCTTGAAGTGCATCGTCGGGTTACCTAACATGGAGGATTAGACGGCGACTTGATCAACCAATCAGAATAGCTCGGATGGACCTCCAGATCTATCGCACGTCATCAGAGATTTACTCAATAACGATCACTTCCTTTTCAAGAAGGTTGCTTTACATAACCGAGTTGTTTCCATAATTTATGCAACATTATCATCCTACAGCCGAAGCACATCATATCTTCACTTCGGGCTCAAGAAGAACATCCGGCAAAGGCGGGGTTGGTTCGACGTTGAGATATCGAAACCTATAAATTCAACATGTCCGACGGTCGCCATGAGTCTCAGAATGAGGATAAAAAGCCTAAAGTGCCTAAAATGAGCGTCGCAAACTCCAATGTTGTCGTGGTTGGTGGTGGTATCGTCGGTGCCTCTATCGCTTGGCATCTCTCCTCCGAGACAAACGTGACAATCATCGCGGAAGATATCGGAGGAGTAGCTACTCCCAACTCATTCGCTTGGCTTAACGCTGCTTCTTCGGATAAGAAGTTCTACTACGACTTTCGGCTTAGGTCTCTTGAGCATTGGAGAGAGATCGAGAAAGCTGTTGAGAACTTGCCTATTCAATGGGGAGGTACAACAAGCTGGGATAAATCGCCTGGAGAACTTGAGGAGGAGCAGAAGAATCTATCTTCTTGGGGATATGATGTTGTCCGAGTTGATAAGACGGAGATATCGAAGCGGGAACCTCATATTGAAGAGAAGAAGCTTCCGGAATGGGGTCTTGGTTACGATCAGGAGGGAGCTCTCGAAGCTGAAAAGGCGGCTGAGCTACTAATTTACCTCGCAAAAGACAACGGCGCGAAAGTTCTCGAGACAAAAGTCACAGACTTAACCAAAACCGATGGCCATGTCAGCGGCGTTACTCTCTCGTCCGGTCAAATCATCCCCGCAGACCATGTCGTCGTAGCCGCAGGTCTAGGAAGCGTCTCCCTCCTCGCATCACAAAACATCTCCCTCCCACTCAAAAGCACAGCCGGTCTTCTCGTCAACACAAAACCCACCCCGAAAAATCTTATCAACGGGGTGATCAACGCTCCCGAACTACACATCCGTCAAACCCTCGACGGAGCTCTGCTCTTCGGTTCAAGTTACGCCGGCGGCGATCTAGGCGATGATCCCGAAAAGACAGCACGAGAACTTTTCGCCAAACTTCAAAAGTCAGTTGTCGGGTCAGATGAGCTTGAGTTCAGCCACTACACTATTGGCCATAGAGTATTACCTGAAGATGGACTGCCGATTCTTGGAGAGACGGGATTAGATGGGCTTAGTATTGCTGTGATGCATTCTGGGGTTACGAATGGGGCTCTGGTTGGGAACTTGTTGAGCAGGCAGATCCTCACTGGGGATACGGATCCTATACTAGAGAATTTCCGACTAGATCGATTTGCATGAATGTCTTGTCCTCCCGAAGGATTTGCATTATCTCGAAAGGATACTCCGGAGAAACTAGACTAAGTGTTCGTACTGTACCTAGGTAGTGACTTTGTTACGATCTGTTATTTTGAGTGTTAAGGAACCACTCACTGAGTTAGAATGGGTATCTGCGGCAGGGGAGGAAA
The DNA here is from genome assembly GCA_013363185.1 of Fusarium secorum. Lineage (NCBI taxonomy): Eukaryota > Fungi > Ascomycota > Sordariomycetes > Hypocreales > Nectriaceae > Fusarium > Fusarium secorum. The sequence goes on along the minus strand of JABEEM010003761.1, from coordinate 40,025 downwards.
GAAAACTAAGGACTTTAATCCTAAATAATAAAAATACTTAGGTAATTTAGTTAGTATAAATTTAGGTAATCTAACATAAATTTAGGTAACTTGATATAAATTTAGGTAAAATTTCGTATATCTTTTATTAAGGTAAGTTTATTTTAATACCTTATATTAAGGTCTGATATTTTCTTGCTCCCTGAGGCCCATCTATTCCCCAGAATGTCTCTCCTTCCGTTGCTGTAAGATTGCTCCTTCTCACCAAAGCAGCACTACCACCAATATTATCGCCTTCTTATTTTGGTTACTTCACTCTTCATCATCATCATTTCAATCATGGCCCAGCCTACGTAAGTTATCGAACCACCCGATAGTTTCCTGCTGACAGATCCTCTGCATCAAGAGTAGCCCCCTTCCCATATGCGGCTCACGATAAACCAAAAGTACTTTTGGTAGAAGGTTTCAACAAGATATTTGTACCTCAAAAGAAATTCATCGAGATTATTATTCTAGACACCTTCCCTAGCACCGAATCGCATGTGATGCACGTCGGCTTCAAGAACTCTTCGAAAGTCATACAACAAGGAGTGCTTAAGCTTTACGACCGGCGTTACGCTGGACGCATTCGTCAAGTTAATGGCAAAGCCACAGCCCCTCTGGTTGCAGCAGATGATGCCTATCTGTCATTCGTGCGTCAAGGAAAAATGGGCGTTTTTCGCTCAGCCTTGAGACATATCTATAGAACTGCGCCCGAAAGACCCTGTGCGAACGATTTTCATCACAACCAAAGGTATGGCGGTGCCGAGGCTGATGGCATGGCAAAATTTGAAGCTGCTACCTGGTACGAGTGTGACCAGCGCTTCAACACCGAATTAAAGGCATATAAACAGCTGGAATCACTTCAAGGCAGCATGATACCGCGTCTCTACGCACATGTGCGAATTCCACATGATGCCATTTACCAAGGTGCTCCAGACGACGACGCACAATGGGACGAATTTCTTTGTGTTCATGGCCTTCTTTTAGAATACATTCCTGGCCCCAAACTCGAACACTGGCCTACACCCAGCATTGCCCCAGACACACTAAACGCGGTAATACAACGCGCCGTCGATGCGATATATCAGATCAATAAGTCGGGCGTTCTTCTCGAAAAAAGCAGCAACAATGTTATAGTGAAGGACAACGACAACGACAACAACAACATCTCAGTCGACAGCCCAGAGCCCTTTATCGTCGATTTCGCCGAGGCCGTGTTCAAAGAAGACTTGTACAAGACTGAGATTGAGCAACTTCCTATAAGTGACTTGCTGGCTACAGAAGACCTCCATCCCCGTTTGCAACTCGCATATTAGGAAAAGGCGAAGAAGAGCCGCAACCACGAGTTGCTTGCTGAGAGCTTCTACATGGACCTTTCTCTGAGAGAAATGGACGGAATACAATTTAGTGTTCGGATTCCTGATTATCAGGCCATAATTGACGACCTCAAGCAGCGGCTGCAGGGCGGAGGGGTTTTAAAGCATCCGTACTTGATGTGATTGAGAGGATGAAGTTGAGTTGCGAGCAAAGCTGAAATCAGGTGTTGAAGCTCTTGAAGGCTCTTAAGGCGCTTACCGTACCTGGTGCACCGGGTCCGATCCCCGTTGCAGTCACAGCACGTAGACATATTTATTTCAACAAGGGCATTGCGGACAACCATTGCTTGTCGAACAGACTATTATCTCTTTATTTTCCATTGTAGCCTACAAAGCCTGATGACGGCCCATCACGACTGATCATGTAGCCGAACCGGCTTGGCTGCCTGAGCACCAGTGGCGGCATGTCCTTATTATTCTCAATCCTAACAAATTGGTCCTGTTGCCTCCCCCAAAGATCCTTACCTTCTCTCACAGCAGTAGTAATCTTGTATTTGTCTCTATATTCTTCACGATTCATCCACCGATGAGAAAAGCTCGCCATCTTGTTGAGAAACTGGTCTATCGTCGGAAAACAGCTACTGCAATGCCAACCGGCGTTACTCAGCACATCCCTCTCGAGGAAGCGAAAAGGACGGAAGCCTCCATCTCCATTGCGAAGATTGGTGGATGCGAGGGTTCGGTGTCCTTGGTAGTAGGTCGCTTGAGGGTGCTGCCACTCTGGACCAGTGTGGAGGAATTGGAATGAGTAGGAGTAGAATTTGGAGGAGAGTGCTAGGCGGCGCGGGAAGTTGCAGTATCGGAGGACGAGGAGGGTTTGTGGACGGGGTATTTCATCGACGTCCGCTACGATGAGAACGTCTCCTTTGTTTGGGGCTCTTGGCCCGTCGAGGCTGAGCATGACTTGGTCGAATGGGGCATCTCGCTGAAGGTCTTCGTAGTCCCAGGCACGATGCGGATCGAAGGTTGATGGGAAAGTTAGTTCGTGATAGATAATCTTGTCATGATAGCGACGGAATCTGTCCCAGTTCTCTTCGAGGATAAGGGGTTTCGAATTGGCCTGGAATGTTTTTGCTGACTCGACGATGATGAAGTAGTCGACGAAGTCGTACAATACATCGAGGCGTATCTCAAGAAAATCCAGCTCGTCGTTTATCATGAGCATATCGTAGACTGTTCGCTCGCTGGAGGGATTCTTGGGTATGAAGGCTGAGTACCCATGGACAGAACAGAGATCATGCGCAGCTCTGGAGGCATAAAGCTCTGAGGTCTTCCGGCCATGATCGGAACTCGGACTCAGAAGGTCTATAGACTGGAGTGACTCTGTAAATACTGCATGAGAGCCACGGAGAGGTCGGAACGTCCACCAGAGCAAGGAACAAATGCCAATGACCAGAATACCTCTATACACAGCTTTCGGTACCATATTGAACTGAGCATGAAAGACGGAGAGCGAAATGTGCCCAAGACAAATGGAATCTGACATGCCCCTTTGCTGTTACCTAATCTGGCTAAGGACTGTTGGTCGCACATGGAAGTCGGCATCCATGGTTACATGTGATATCCTGCAGCCAACAACATCTGATTACTGTGATACGAGCAGGACATCGTTGACCTGAGGGAGTTTTCATTGGTTGATAGAAGGTGGAACAAGGTAGTACGCACGAGGGGACTTTGTGCATCCTTCATGATTAACCAACAGCATAGCCATGGTGTTTCTTTGACTATTGGATTGTTGGACCATTCGAATAGGAGATGCCAGCCCATTAAACCTTGAGCTTCTGTGGCTGTTGTGCATGCTAGTGGGACGCGGTGTTTCTTAAGAATGTTGAAGTCTTCATCGTCCATGTAGTTTCCGTGGGAGATGACGATAGTATAATCGTCTTCTGGGGTCGGGAACAGAGAGTACTTATCAAGAGCTTTCGGTACAGAGGGTCCTGTTTTGTCAGACTTTGCAATATTATTGGTCCTTTTTGGCTTACCGAAATTGCCACTGTGTGATGTGACAAGCTTGACGCCAGCTTTGAGCGATCGATGGAATAGCTGTTCGACTTCCTGCTGTGGCATATGATATCCATTCAAATGGGATGCCCACGCTGACATAACCGTTCCCAACAGGGCCTCTCTGGGCTAAATCTTCGACATGCTTGATGAATCGTTCGGATATGGACATGGCATTTGAGACATATGATTCGGTATCCCATTTCTGAAGATTCAGAAACGTTTCTCCGTATGCGAATCCTCCTCTGGTACCGGAGCCTGAAAATGCAGATATAGCGGACTCGGCTACTCTATATTTGTCGTGATCGAGTACTTCGGCTGTTATAGACGTACCGTGTTCGGGAGATTTGCATCCGTGGCAGTGGTCGAGGACAAATGTCGTTCCAGCGTCAATGGCTTCAAGACAGCCTGCCAATTAGCCCCAGTATATATCTTGAGGGGTATAATTGAAAGACTGCAGGAGATCTAAGAAGTCAGTTACCTTGTTCAACAGCTAGATATGCACTGACCATCTGAAAAGTACTCCAACCAGCAGTTATCTGTGCCATAACCCTTGAGCTGCGTCTGCCAAAGGTGATGATGTGTGTTGATGAACCCCAGGCTAATGACCTTGTTGGAGCAGTTGACAACTTCAGTACGAGGTGGAGGTTTAATGGATTTGCCGATTTCCTTGATAATGCCGTCTACTATCAAAACATCGGTGTTCTCAACGAGTTGAATAGAATCATGCTCATCATTTTGTATGACTAAGCCATTCTGTAAAAGAATTGTCGTACTCTGTGCAGTCTGCGTCGACTGTCTCTTATGATGTTTTGATAGTTGAAGTTGCTTCCAAAGCTGTGAAAGAAGTGATTGGGACATGTTGGTTTATGATTAACCCTGTAGAATAGCTGATTATTTCCCAGCAATTCTCCCCTTTCCTTTTATATCCAACACAAGCAGTTAATTACACTCCTCATTTTCGCTGAGGATCAAGCTGTAGGCATAAAACCACAGCCAACTTGGCATTTCAAGGACTGATTATCACCAAACCGTATCCAGGGTTGCATCAACCTTGGCAAAGCGTCGGATCACCATGTGGAGGAGCATTACGAGGTTATCTGTCAGCAGATTGAGATCTTGAAACGAGACGTGCGTTGCCAAGTTCGTGTTAGTCCGGCCAAGTCGGGGCCTCGGTGTGCTGTATTTGGCGAAAGGCCGAGAATAAACACGAGTGCCGACGAGCTTTTTGTATGGTGTATCGGGACTTGTTGTCGTGCTGACTTCTCTCCACTTTCCTACCCCAGATTTCATGTTGATCGAGAAGGATTCTGATGAACTGTGCATCTGGCAGATTTGGCATATGTCGTGTGTTCGTTTCGGAGGCTTTTAGCGTAAGTATTTGCGCAAATTGTGTATATTTCTCGCTGGAATACGTTCCCTATCCTGACTTGGCAGTGAAAAGTAAGAGCTTTGTAATTATGACTGTGGTTCTGTTGTTCGGGATGTGGGGGGTTTAAGCGTTGAAGATCGGGTGGCTCCGATGATAGCTTGCTTTATGACGAGGGCGTCGGACGCAGAGAAAGATGTCGTCTAGTTGGCGAGTGACTTCCACTTCCAGCGATCGATTTTATCATAAACCTCTTCGTTCTTCTTACCACTTCCAGAGATCGATTTTATCATAAACCTCTTCGTTCTTCTTATTGTTGAAATGTCAACCTCATGATCTTTGGGGATCGCCGTACTCTCGCTGTCCACTATCCCGCCGATCCACTTCCACTTCACGGCTTCAGTCTGCAGTTGGCCTAGACGACAACAAACATCTAACAGGCACTGGAATCATAAATGCAATATCCAATCTACAAATGATACATGAATGCTGCGAAACTGTTTGATTTGAGAAAAGCATGAGATTTGGTAAATGATATCCCGATAACCTTATTTAATTGGGTTTCTTCCCGTTGCATTATCTCACACAATGTTACCTCCTGCTGCACCGTTTTACGCAATGCAACAAATTTCCTGGCTTCCGTATCAGCGCTATGAGCAGGACTAGAGAGTAGAAGCTGCTTGGTTATTTTATTGTAGAAGAATCTCATGCGCACTTCTCTATGTCCAATCTCTAATAATCAGTGACAGTCACTGACAACAAGCGTGTCACTGATTCACGGTCCACTAGATACAAGTGGGTCTCTCTGCAACTGCCTCGAGCGAACTCTCTCTTAACTGTGTTTAAAACTTCCTCGCCCTTTTATCATCGTGCTGCGACATCTCATCTCCATCATCAGAAACACCAATCGCGATGGATCATATCCCCAACGAGATCCTGAGCCATATTCTCAGCTATCTCCTTACCGACAAAGAAAAACATCGTCTGCGCGAGGACTCGATCCGTCATGTCTTGCCCGTTCGCCTCGTCTGTCACCGATGGAATGAGCTGGCGACCAAGCATCTCTTCCGAACGATCACGCTCTAGCAGAGTAAGAAGACGATCGAAGATGGCTTTGACTCCTGGCACCAGTTTCTAGAGAATGACTCCATCAAAGATGCTGTTCGACGCGTCGCTATCGAGACCACACCAATCTTTGATAAATTTAACGCTGATCAGATTTCATCTTGGCCAGAATCTTGGCTTAATGGCGGCCATTGGCCTGAGTTCGCATCCGCTATCAGCCGCATTTGCGATATGCCAAACGTCGATTGTCTCGATGTGCGTTTCTCGCTCGATTCCGCTAGCGAACAATTCCTAGACTTGTTGCGTGAGCCCTCACATACACGCAAGAGGACACTTGAATTTATTTCACAAACATTAAGGGCTCGCGAGTCCCGTCCCGAGACAAGTATTATCCGCGAGTTAATACTGAACTCCCTTAAGGATATGCCATTACCCAAAGATCTCACGGACAATATGTTACGAAACATCGAAAAACTACACATTGCCTTGGCTTGCGGTGACAACGAGCAAGAAAACCCTCAATTCACCTCATATTTCTCAGGCACCCGTTTGCCTTCGGTTTCTGAGCGCCTGGTTGAGCTGACGATTGCTGGGCACCGCTGGGGTTCTATCCCAGCTGAGTTTAATGGCAAGGGTCTATCATTTCCATGCTTGAAGAGCTTGACGCTGGAGGAATACATTATTCTTCGACAAGATCAATTTGACTGGATCCTTGAACAACCTTCTCTCATCGACTTGAACCTTTACAGCTGCAAGATTGTGACGCACTGTCTTGTGCAACAGCCCGATTTCGAAGACTTGGGCGTTAACCTAAATGGGTGGAAGAAACTACCAGACCTCTCCACTAACATGGGCGAGACAAACTATAGTCACATGAATCACCCAAATCTGGAACCGCTTGAACCTGGCTGGTATATGAATGATCTCCGATGGTCAGACATGTTCGATCGTATCCGCCAAAATCTACCACTCTTACGAAACTTCAATTTCAAGTGGTCCAGCTGGAAAAATTATTTTGAAGGCCATCCAGGAATTATCAATATCGGGATGTCTGGAAGGTATTCCATATTTGTCAAAGGATGTTGGCGGATGATGTGGTACCTGCCTGCCGAAGAGCGTCCGTGGTCGATGGAAAGGCACTGTTTCAAAGACAAGGACATGCCAGGAACCCCAGTGGGCTTGTACACACGTACTGAAGCATCTGATAGACAGGCATTAGAGAAGCTGATGGAAGTGACACGCAAGCGACGTGATGGAAAATAGTGTGCTTTTGGGAAGATCAATCATAAGGTAGTGTGGCTAGGGGAGACAAGAAAACTTGGAACCTTTACCCTGGGCGACAAAATGGCGAGTCCAAAGCTCTTCTGAGTTATACCAAACATAGCTAAGTGTTCTTGTCACTCAGTAGAGGTCTTCGGTTTTCTTGTTTCCGAGGCGTGGAACGAGTTGGGGAATTGTGATTCATTTCCATGTGTAGTGTAGACTATGGTATCTATGACAAACAACAATCACCTCTCTCAAATGCTCTCATCTTTCCAACATACAGACCAAGAAACATGGGCAAGACTCAAGGATGCACAAGTGAAACCAAACGAGGAAAAGCTTCCAACCAGGGTGGCCCTAGTTCCCAATTATTGAGATCACATGCAATGGCCTCAAACTCGGGGCTTACGCAAACCTGGCCACCCTCAACGGCCATCAAAGGACATCCTGGCGGCCATTTCAGCTGAAGAGACTCGAGGTATATCTTGACAGAATGCCTTGACTTGATACGTGGATTCGTACAGAGAAAGTCTCGCAGGTCGGGCCAAGGGATGTAATCGATGCTCACAGGATGAGGATATGTATTCTGAACCTCGGTAGGAAGCAGCCACGGCGGTACATCCTTGAGAGTCATAGGATCAGGATGTAAGCGCCACTACGCGAAGGATTAGTATGCAGGAGAGAATAGGGCAACGATAAACTTACTCTCATGAGACGATAGGCAAAGAAATACACCCCAAACAAAGTCTCCACACTAGCCATCTCAAAACCCTTGAGAAACGAGGTCAGAAAACATGTGACTGCATTATCCCCGTAAGAGTGAAGCGTCATGTTGGGCAGCTCAGGGTTCCTCGGCAGGGACCTAGCGTGGAGCGGATCCTTGGGAAAAGCGGCATGGGTCTCGTAGAGTATCGCGAAACTCCGATACTCGAGACAATCCGCCTGCGAGTGATGCTGCACTCCGCATCGGCAATCGACGTGCGACGGCGTGGGGAATAAACTCGACACTACCTCCGGGACCTCGGCAGGCGGGATATCGTGGTGGTCCGCCGCCGCAGATGGAGCACCCGCCGCCGGCGCAGCTCGTCGCCCTGCGGGGAAGTCCGGGGTCTCAACGCTCGTGTCCATCTCATAGGCCTCGCCAGGGGGTTTCTGCGAAGATCTCTGCTGCAGAGCCACCAGATCAGCGCTCAACTGCGGGAGCGTCCGGAGCTGCGCGGAAACAGTGTCGAGGTTCTTTCTGATCTGTGCAATGTCTGCTTCCATCCGCTCCATGCGCTGCTTGTGCTCCTGCCTGTTCTCCCTGTGCTTGACGCGATCTGCCAGTCGCTTCTGGCTCATCTGAGCCTCTGTGCGCACCCGTCGCTTGGACGAGCCGCTGGGTGGAGACGCGGACATGAGAGAGGTGGCTGAAATAGGGAGGTGGTATAAAAAGTTATATAGTCTGGCTGTCAATATCTCAAGGGGATATCCACTGTTTTGAACGAGGGTTGTTGGCGATGGCTTTGAGTGAGGAAAAGCTCAACGGTGAAGAAAGAAAAAAAGAAAAAAAAAGGGGGAGACGCGTCCGACGTCGACCAGTTAAATAGACTTGAAACGTGGTTACGAATAACCCCCGTGTCGTTTACTTGGCACTGAAAGATGAGAGTGCCAGGATTGACACTAGGAGACTATGTCAGGTGTACATTACATACACGCACGTGTAGAGAGTAGAAAAGGGTAAACGGGTTGCGAGCGTTGAATTTCTTTGCTCTGGGTGTGCGAGTTTGGCTGCGACGGGAGGCGAAACGCGGGGTAAAGCGCCGAGATGAGCACCGGATTATTCCCTGTTGGGTCCTAGCGGCGCAGGGGTTTGCCAGGCCTGTTGGGGAGGAATTGTTGGCGTGATTGGCTGGACGTTGTGTATGATTATCAGGAACTTGATCTTGACAGTTGACGGGTGGTTTAAGCATAAGGCAGATTAGGTTTGTCGGGTACCTGGCCTGGGTTATGTATGTATGTTTTGTCCGTTTAGGGAATTTAACCGGTTGAAAGGGAGTGGTAGTTGGATGGAGAGGGTGAGGGGCTAACCCAACAAAGTAGAGATGATCTTGCATACCCTGGAGCTGCGTGAGACTGCGAGAGGAGTCTTGGTCCTAAAGGATAAGGCATGTGATGAAGATTTACAGCGGGTTCTTGTATTCATTTACTCGTGATGACAACAATCTCATAAAAAAATGCCATGTTGCAGGTTCCTATCTGGATTTGAGTGTTGTAGATTTAGACTGATACAAAAGAAAAACAACAGGTGAGCAGGTTCATCATTTTCAAATTCAAAAGGAGTACACTAAGTTTGGGGCTAAGCACATAGCTTCAGACTACACCAAGTTGTAAACTCGATCTCTCAGCCCTCATTCGTTAGTGGGGGCTGACTCTGCCTTCTGCCCATAAACAACAATACTACCCAAATATTAGTAAGATCCCAATTCATCCGAATACCACTTACACAGGAAGATAAGCATGAATCTTAGAATTCCTCAGCTACTTGCGCACCTCTCACCAAAAACCATAGTCTCCTCCTTCGTCCACTTCAACCCCCTCGTAAACAGCGCCCAGCGTCAAGCCCTCGAGCCCACCATCAAGGTCACAGTTCATGAGGCGCTGTTATGGCCTTGGGGACGTTGAGAGCTAGATTCGGCGCGGCGTTGGAGAGGCCTTGTAATTCTTCAGGGGTGAGATGGTAGTCTTGGCACGATACGCTGAGTAGACCATGGCTGAATGCCGTTTGGATGTCGTATACCTTTCCGTCCTTTGTTGCGATAAGTGTTTTGAGTTCCTCAGAATCTCCAATCAATCGAACAATCTGCTGTCCATTCCACATCTCACAAACGTTTTCAGAAGTAGATGAAAGAAGTTCCTGTTCTGCAACTGATTGACTCTCTCGTGCCCTTAAGTCATATAAGCTCTTATCCAGGTTCGGGTTATAGTTGTATACCTCCCGATCAGCGCTCTCAGCCTCTTGTCTCCCCCAACTCGAATCGCACTAACAACAATGGTGATAACACCGAGGGGGTCCCATGGCAAGCAACATATTATCAGCCCATCCCATACTCATGCTAAGGAATTGTTTCGTCACCTGCTCACCAAATAGAGTGAGCAGCGGTGCAAGGTCGCTGAATAGGTTGTTAGAAAAGTCATCGCCTTCGAACTCGGACGTTTTGATATGGTTAGTGTAGAAAGAGAATAAAGTCTCACCCTGCATGTTCAGAACTCGGTGGGTATTTGAGTTATATACTCGAGACCAGTCTGCAGGGTTTATGAGAGGGGAATATGCAGCTGAGGCTGCTACATGCAGGAATAGAGGAACGGAATTCCAGCCAATGCCATGGCGAGAAGAGGATGCAGCATGGATGTTAAGCGCTTAAAGCGAGGGAACCTCTTGCAGCAGCAATGATACCCTAATGATACAGTAATTCACAATACACAAGCATGTAAATTCAAGACCCGGGAAATTGCTGGGATGATCAATAAGTCCTTCAAAACTCAATTAACCGAAGAAATAGTAAGAACCTCGCAAGATATCTACCACGAAAACTTCTGTCCAGTTGCCTCCTCAGAGAAATCCCACAGTTTCTTAGCCTCACTGCTCGAAACAGCCAGCGGCTTCGCTCCAGTACTGATCTGGCAATCAGCAAGATACGTTCCGTAATTCTCACTTCCTTTGTGCGTCTCTCCAACACCGATCGCCAGCTTCCGATCCAATGCAGCAACAAGACTAGTCGAAGCCCCAGCATCCACCGACTTGTGAGTATAGAACCCCATCGACCCTAGCTTTTCAACAGCCTCCAACGTCTCTTTGGGAAAGTTTCTTCCCAATTCAGTCGTCATAATAACACCAGGGTGAGCAGCAAGAGTGAGAATGCCGTGCTTTTCAAAGAGACGCTTGTTAGCCTCGATGCCGAAAAGGACGTTGGCGACTTTGCTGCGGTTGTACCCATCGAGGGGAACATAAGCTGTTTCTTCGCTGTTTTCGTATCCCCAGAGTTTGAAGAACTCGTAGTTTGGCTGCTCTTCCTGCGGAAGATCTTTGTTCTTCTTGTCAAAGTTCATGTCACTCCAGCGTATGTTTGATACCATAGGCGAGGCAGAAGTGACATTGATGATACGAACAGAACCCTTTGGTTGGTTTTCGGCTGCTTTGATGAGCTTGGGCATTAAGAGGCAGCTGAGAAGCCAATGACCGATGTGGTTGGTCGCGAGATGCATTTCAATACCATCCTTGGACAGAGTACGCTCTTGAACGGCCATGACACCGGCGCTATTGATGATAAGGTCAATAGCAGGAATATCGGACCATGAAAGGACTTCCTTGGCTGCGTTGCGGACGGATTCTTGACTAGAGAGGTCGACCTCCAAGAACCGGTAGTCTACATCTGGGAACTTGACCTTGAGTTCATCAATGCTTTCATTTGCCTTGGAAGGACTGCGACCGGCGAGAATGATATGGGCCGGAGACTGAGTGGACTTGAAATGGTAAGTATGTGGACTTTCCAGGAGGGGGGAACTTACAAAAGCCTGTGCGGTTGCAAAGCCAATACCTCCACGGTTGACTCCAGTAATGAGGATAGTTTTGCCATGGACACCCTCGGCAAATGCCCGGGCAACTTCAATCGCTTCGGTATTAGCTCCAAAGTCTGTGTGTGTAGTTGATGCCATGGTGATAAATGAGAACGGATCTTGAAATGTTGAAGTAATAATGTGAGTATGCTGTGGATGTCTGTAGAGGTGACTGGTGTCTGCATTGCCTGAGGGCGACCATCGTCTTCATATATACTCAAAGGACCCTTGATAGAAGTTCTGGATATTCGTAAAACATTGAAGCCTTGTTCTCAAATCATCCAATACAAGACTTGCTACCCGATTCGGAAGCATCTCTAGATGTCAGATGGAGATCCTGGCGCCACTATAGTCCAATCTGAGCCAATGAGAGACTTGCTACCATATCTGGTTAGAAGGTTCTCGGCATATTTCAGAAACATCATTGGCTGATTATATTCGCCTGGGGTGAAGGTTGAACGGAGTTAACGGGTTTCTTTCATATGAGCTTTATCTCCATGAAGTGGCTACACGTCTATCAAGCGGACTTGATCCCATAACTTCCGACTTGGCCCATCATGGATAGCATCCATCCACGGAAATCTCGCTAAACATTCCTTCACTTGTCCCCAAGTCACGATGCCAAGCAACGAAGCTTGCTGTCGAAGTGTCTCAACAAACCACTCACGACCATCCCTAACTGGGACTGAAATTCCCCCCAAGATGAGAAGCCAAAACTTGAACTCATTTTCAAGCTCATTCAACTTGGGTTCAATGGCTTCTTTAACAAGAGCCTTGATAAGTCCCCGTCTAGCTATGCGATCCTGCGTATTATTAAAGTAGATCGACATCATAAATAGGCATAACCCAATATGGTAAGTAGACTGAGTATCCTGCTTGAACCTGGATTCCCCAATTGTACGAAATTGGAGTAGTCGATAGCAGATGGATACCAAGACTTCTTGAAATTCAAGGAGATCGAGCGGCTTCTCATCCTGGTGTTTGTTGAGCAGACTGCACAATCCCATGGCGTCGGAAAATGCTTCTTGAAGGGTTGGGTCAAGCCGACTGGAGTATGCAGCCGAGTCTTGCCGTAAAGTGAATCCTTTATATGCCAAACTGCGTTTTACGTGACATATATGATCTCGATGAAACAACGTGCGTCCGCCTTGTTGCATGGCGAAGAGAATATCAGTCCTTCAAACATCAGCACTCGCCCTCCAAAATCAAACATTACCTACTCACCGACAAATCTTGACCGCAATGACAGCATCTTCAATACTCTCCAGTCCACCACGAAGGTCCACTACCTTCTTCAAACCCGCCATATGTGTCTCAGCAGCCGCGTAATGTTCTGCTGCCTGCTCTTGATTGATAAGAGCCATTATGATCGACATGGTATGATCCGATAAAGCTTCTTTGCTATTCAACCTCACCTTGAGCTGATCAAGAGTCTGAGATATACAGCTTAGCGAGTTGGTGCAGTTGTAGCCTATGCCGAGATATATCTCGTTTGACGCTTGGATGAGCGCCAGAGAGCAGTCATAAGCTTTGGATCATTAGCTAGTTCAGCATCTCTAGGGGCCCATTACTTGCATGCTTTATCGTGAAACATGATCTCGAGCCATTTGACCTTGTCTTTTTCAATAGAAAAGCCCAACTGAACTGGGTAAACATGTCCGACTGTCACGTTGAAGACTAGCATTGTCAGCACAACTCGTCCACATCGGTGGGCATAAACTCACAGTCATCTATCGCTTTCCCAGCAACTTTTGTGACCGGCACAGGAAACGGGAAGCTGAAGAATTGAGTCGCGAGCGGTCTAGGAATTCTTTCCATTGGCCGATACTGAACAACCTGATTTGTCCGCGATGGTCGATGGAATGTTTTGCCTGCATTTTTGCCCTTCATTACATGCCGTCGCATGAGCTTTTTCGAAGTTTTGTCGGCATTTAAGCCGTTCACGAAGAAGAATTTTTGATCCATCTGGGCAGTTGGGGGTTGCAGGAGTGAGCTTTGATGATGTCAACGTAAGCAAACTCCGCTTCAGTATTGGCGCGTGATGTGCCTATTCAATATAACCTGGATCAACAACCTGTGAATTCTAATATCATTAGCCATGTAAAAGAAATCAACGCCTGCAAATTCGAGACGTAGCAATGTCACAATTAATCATGGACCAATTTCAGCTCATAATTCGTCTTCTCATTTCATCTACTCTACATAAACTCGCTCATCTCTCATAATACACACTTTTACAAGTTATACATCCTAAACAGAAACAGATCCACAAGGACCTCCAGCATGGCTGTGTCCGCTAGATCGCTTCAGAACAGAAGCAACCTCAGCATCCCATCGTCGGGTGTTGTGGGTAACCTTGGGCAGGCTCTTCCAGGTCTTGGCATAGCGAGCAACAGAGTTGGCAATGGCCTGGGTGTTGACAAGGAAAGCTTCCTTGTTGAGGTTGTTGATATCGTCGCCGATCTTGTGGTAGTTGATGTCGTAAGCGACACCAGCCTCGCCGCCAAACTTCTTGGCCTCCTCCTCGGTCTTGAGCTGCTCGGCGCCGGTGAAGAGACCACCGGAGGGAATGCCGTTCTCGATGAAGGCGGCGTAGTCGGAGCGGCCACTGAACTCGGAGGGGACGTAGCCGAGACGCTTGGTCTTGAAGAAGCGCTCAAAGTCCTTCTCGATGGCGTCGGAGCCAGCGGGGCCGGTGAGGTTGAAGGCGCTTCCATCACCGTCGTAGATACCGTAGACGTAGTTAGGGCTGGCAATCTGGAGCATGTAAGTATTTGATTTTTATTAAGGTGATTAGGTGTCTTACCATATCGAAGTTGAGGTAGGCTCGGATCTTGGCGACTTCAGCGTCAGAACCGTTGATGCTCTTCATGTAAGCATATGAGCCGAGAAGACCAAACTCCTCAGCACTCCAGAAACCGAAACGGACAGCGTTCTTGACGCGGTACTTGGTAAGAGCCTGGGCAACCTTGAGGATACCAATGATACCGGAACCGTCATCGCTAGAGTCTGTTAGCATTGAGGAAATTCAAAGAAATGTTGGGAACTTACTTGATACCGGGACCGGCAGCAACAGAGTCAGAGTGGCCTCCAACAACGAGGACGTTGTCGTGGTCACCCTCCTTGGTCTCAGCAATGACGTTGAAGGTAACACGGTTCTCAACGGTAGCATCAACCTTGAGGTCGACAGTGACCTCACCAGCCTTGGTCTTGGCAAGGATAGCCTGACCATCCTCCTGGCTAATACCAACAATGGGAGCAAACTCGCCAAAGGGCTCACCAAGAGTACCAGCCAACTCGCCAGGAACGTTGTTATAGACAATGACAGCAGCAGCTCCGGCAGTCTTACCATTGGCAGACTTCTGAGAGAAGGGGCACTCTCCTCGAAGAACGAGAACAACATTACCCTCAGACTCAGCGGGGAAATCACTAGCCTCACAGCCAAGGTTCTCAGCAACGACAAGAGGACCAGTAGCCTCACCAGCAGGAGTATAAGTCATGATGGCGGCAGTGATATCATCGCCGTCAACCTTGAGGGAGGCAGTACCAGCAGAGTACAGCTCAGTGAAGGGCTGCTTCTTGACATTGTAGTAGCCAGTCGCCTTGAGGGTCTTGTAGAGCCAGTCGACAGTGGCGTTGTGACCGGCTCCACCAAAGACACGGGTGTTGCCGTTGGCCGTGGCGATGTCCTGGAGCTTCTGGGCACCGGCCATGAGGTCCTTGATGTTGATGTCCTTCTGGAGCTTGAGCTCGTTGACGAGGGGCTTCTTGGTGGCGCTGGCCGCCAGGGCGAAGAGTGGGAGGGAGAGGGTGGTGAATCTCATCTTGGGCTGGACTGGACTGAGCTGCAAAGAGAGGGATGAGGAGTGAGGAAGGGGATTTCTGAGGGTGGAAATAGTTGATATTTATATATTGCTGATCGTACGGAATTAAGTTTTATTGTAATCTACTCGTCACAAACCCATACTATTTCGTGATAGTACAACGTCCTGCACGGCACTTCTGCATAGCCACGGAAAATGTACCACGAACCAATGACCCTCTCACGGCCGCGGGATCCAAATCAGGCAGTTCCAGGGATGTCTCTGGCGATCGAATCTTGGCGTCGTGTTTGCTTCCCCGCAGGAACTGCCTGTTCCAGGAACTAGCGCCGACTCAGATCCCACGTCGCCTGGAACTTTTGGAGCATTCGCCAATCCGACCTATGTTGATAACGGCAGGTCGCAGGGATCATCGACTACTTGGCACGAGATAGAGTAAAGTGACTAGCGCTGTGATAGAGTTGGCGCTGGGCATTAAGCATCTTTCTACGCTTATTCGTCGTATCGACAGGGATCTGAGATAGAGAGATGGGTGTTTATCAGCCACCGCGAAATGACATGATGATCTTTTCTAGGCTCCATCCAAGCATTTCCCCTCTTTCTTGACCCTCGGCGGACTTTTGTAAACGCTTGCAAAAAGGCTGTTTGGATAAGTCTTGGGACTCACCGGTTCTTTTGCGGGTCAACGAGATAAGAAACTTTGTCGTCAATTGAGTTGTGCCACAGGCTAGTTTATTTCCGAATTAGTAGTGTTTATCCGAGTGTGGCTGGTTACAATGACGATCTGCACTGTTGTGAGATGAGGATTGCTTCAAGATGCAGTGTTGCAGTGCGTTCGGGGATGGATTAATGCGCTTTGAGGAATGATCTACTGGTTCGTTGAGGCAAGATGTAGTGTAACCCAGCCTTGTGAGGCGAATTGACTTTGTGGATGCAAACTTACGGGAATGTGCACTAGATGGGACAAGATCTCGCTGTACCCTGTAGTCCAACGCATATCAGAGCCGTTGGGAGCATCGTGGACAATGGCTTACCGGCACAACGGGCGAAGTATCCGTAGCCAGGTTTCATTGCAGAACCGTAGTGCTATGATCTACCTGTCAGGCTGTCATCCAGACCTTAGGCGTACCCACGTTCTTTAGACACCTGTAGGGCTCGAGTTTCACTTCCGAAGACTTGGCAACCAGGATAAGGACATGCAGTACTAAGTATGCCTTTCTCGAGCTACGGCACTCGACCTTTGAGCATGTAAAGGTCGAGTGTCTTATCAAGGCAATGCTGATGGTACATTTCAGTCGTGGCTTGTTCGGCAAAACAACATCAAAAGCTAAATTCAGCAACATATACTTCAATTTCAAGATCCAGCTGGAATGCATCGTAGCTCTGAATTTCTTTCTACTCCTCCAGGCTGTACTCCTCTTGTTGCTGTACCGCCTTTCCACGGTTGTGATGCAAAACTCCCCCTTTGGCTCCCGAAGGGACGCTGACTACGACATCTCCAAGACGAATGTCATGCTCAGGGCTCGGAGCACCACCACCAATACCGACCATAAGCCCAACTCGAATATTGGGAAAGGTTCGTAACATGTCTCTGGCTACAGACGCAGCTGGGGCTATTCCGTACTCGGCTCGGGGTAAGGATGCCACGACAACGTCATGTTTCCCCATTCGCCCGAAGGAATAACTTTTGTTGTCTCCAGGAGCTTGTGTATCCAGAATCACTTCGTATTCTTCGTCAAAAAAGCTTTTCGCTGCAACTAGCTCTTCTGTCAAGGCGCAGATCCACCCAACAGTGTAGGTCGAAGGGTCCGCCATTCTGTTGTCTGTTCGGAGAAGATTGAGCTTTCTTTGGCCTTTACTCTGAGATTTAAGAAATGACTTGACTTCTTTCAACCAATGGGAGGAAGGGGGGTATTATATAGTCCATGTTGAGCTCTAGAAGGTTCTCTGCTTGTCCAAACAAGCACCAGCATGCAAGGCAGCATACAAACATAGGATAAGAGATGGCTGTATTTTATGTTTTTCAAAACAAGTAGCGAAGAAAGCAGTGCTTTTCTGTGAGTTCGAAAGTGTTTACAGCACCTCATTTCTAATGACAAACAGACAGGATACCCCTACAGCTTTTAATCTGTTTGGTGAAACTTACGATGTCTTAACGAGATATCATCCGAATGTAGACACTTGAGACGATAAGCGACAGTCACTTTGCTCAACCTTTAATCCCTGGTCACATGAGAAGTAATAGCCTACTCAAATTAACCAGGGTGATATCAAGCACATAAACCGAGTATATGTTAATTCTAAGCAGTGTATGATTGACATCAGTGAGAATTGGTTTGTTGAGGCACATTTATGTATCGGGGTAACTTAAGCGAGCCGCTTGTCGGTTAGTAGAATAACCCCAACGCGTAAGGCAACAGCAGACCGCATCAACCAACTGAAAACAATTCAGTCTTGTCACCTCAACTAATATCCAACATGGAGGCTGAACACACAATTGCTGATGGTAGCACCAGGCTCCCAATTGAGATTATTTTGTTGATTGTTGAGAATGTAGTCCCTCAGAATGATGCAGCACAACCAATCCTCCCCGCATCACATCCTATCACGAAAACACTCGTGTCTTTGACGAGGGTGTGCAAAGCAATACATCCCACTGCTAGCAAACTCATCTGGCAAAACTGTCTCTACATTGATAGGAAGTCAAAGCTTCGAAGGTTCAGGCGATACATCTCGCAGAAGAGCCCAATTACCGGGCGGTCACCATGTGAAGCCTATGGCTCAGCGAAACTATATCTCAACCCTTTACATTACAAGTTTGACACTGCTTCTACTTATGAGGCGACTGCACCGTCGGTTCGTCGTGGCAAAGAGAAGCCTGGTCGTATGAGCGACGGCTCAGACAGTGACATGGAAAGTGATCAGAGCGAAGAATGGACCGATGGATCACAAACTGGGAGTCATCGCGCACCTCGTCCAAGATCCCCTGTGGATGATGGATATTCTGAATACTCGACACACAATTGGAGAGACGCGCCAATGCAGGACCTTCGAACGATCCACATTCTCAAAGACGTTCTCATCACTCTTGCGCCAGTCCTCAAGACCATCATCGTGGATATGCCCTTGAGAGATTTAGGTCCTACACAAAATAAAGACATCTTGGAGCCCCTCAGACAGGGGTTCGAGGCTCTGATAAACATAGAAGAACTAATCAGCGTTAAAGACGAATTATACGTTGATACGGAGGCTCAAATTATACAACCTCATGTCTTTGTCAAATGGCCGAAACTGCGACGTTTATGTCTGTACAACGTCGGGGTTGCGGATACATGGTTCGATGATATGGCCTCGTGTCCACAATTAGAGTCCGCTGTTTTCGTACGACCTGATCTCGCCAATGATGTCAAAGGAGAATGGGCGAGGGCATGGGCCAAAATCAACCCCCGGGACACGAAGGATGACGGTTCGGTGTATAAAGGGCCCAAAATCTCAATGGCTTTCTGTGACTGGCCGCCCTACCAATATGACTTCAGCAGCATGATACCTCACTGGCAAGAAGTAGACCCCGACAACAAAATCACTGTTTCGACTGTGGCTACGCATAAAAGATATGATAGAAGATCAAGGAGAAGGGGGCCCATTGCTTCATGTCAGGATTGGATCAGAGATCACGCTTTGAGTGGTACGCTGTGGAAAGAAGTTGAGACCAAGGGCCAGCCTGTGACTCCGCCAATAATGTTTGAGGAGGGTCAGGTTGAAGAGGACGATGATGAATGGGTTGATGACGACGATGGCGCGGATTGGAGTGACGATGACGACGAATTATGGTGATGAATCTCATGAAGGAATTGAAGAAATCCTCGCTAGCTTCACCAATTCGTGCTCATTCTATTGCTCAAATTTGCACAAAGACTCTGTCAATTCCCATTACCTGTCGATGCTACTGTCACTGACTTGTCCTTGGCCTCATCAACCTGCAACTCAAAGAAACTCTCAATCAAGCTCAACGTGATCATGGCACTCGAGAACAGAAGCGAAACCTCATCACCAAACTTGGCATCCTCCAACGGATCCCTCACCAACTTGGCATCACGGTCAGCATCCAATTGTCTTTTGGGCATCTCCTCCGGCAGAGGATGGAACGGGAGACCAGATGGTAACTTCTGCGGCTCTTGAGGCTTATCACCCGGATATCCTCCAAAGACATCACCACCTTCTTTGGGGGTGTCGGGTTCTCTACTCAAGAGCTCAATGGCTTTCTCGTAAGCTGCGTTTTCGGGTTCTTGCTTTTGAAGACCCTCAAACATCAGATATACTGCGCGGATGACACTCTGGAGGGCCCCACAATCCATGCGTGGTGGGGAGAGGATGCTTCGCCGATGAGGTACAGTTGACCGTAGGCGTTAGGCTTGATGATTTCTGACCACATGTCGGAGAACTGACTCGGACCGAAGTATTCGAAAGCACCAGACACATTCTCGTCTCTGTACCAATCGTACGCATGATGGTCCTGGTACTGATCTTTGAGAAGAGCGAGAAGCTGATCGTACGTGTAGTCGCTCTGCTTTGAGTGCAACAGCGCAAGATCATGAAGAAGAACAGAGAGGGGCTGCTCCTCGTTCTTGGGCGTCTCAGGTGAGATGAGGGATCCAATGCGCTGCGCATCCTGGCCCCAGGTGTAAGAGCACAGAAGCACAGCAGGCTTGTTAGGGTCCCAATCCTGGCCCTCGTTGGACTCAATGTTGTAAGACGGATACACGCAAACCCGAAGAGGAAGACCAGTATGCGCAATGCCGCCCTTCTTGATGTTGAACGGAGGCTTCTACCACCACGCCGTCTCAAACTTGATACCAAACTTCCACGAAGCACCATAACCCAAAGCCCGAATAGCCTGCTTGGTGCCCCAGAGGAGACCCCTTGAGATCATTCTCTGAAGAGCACCGAGCGTTGTACTATTGAACACAGCAAAGTACTCCTTTTCCTTGACAACCTGATTCTTGTTAATGCGAAGTTTCATCGACGCGAAATCCCTGGGCTTGCGCTTCTGGCGCTTTTCGACTTGGGCGTCTATTGCGACAACTTGGCTGCTGTATTGCACGGGCTGTTTGATCATTTTTGCCATACGGTGCGCGATGGTTTGGGCGCCGCCGTCGATACACCACCAGTAGTTGGTAGGCTGGCCGTCGATTGGTTTGGGAGTTGCGAAGTCGAGTTCTTCAAGAACGCATTCTGTGAGGAATTGGTCGTACCAGCCAGTGCCACTGAGGAGTGTCAGTACAGATGCCAGGAAACCTTACGGGCTACTCACTATGTGGCAGACTCGAGCCACTCAATGGTGTTGTAGTTGTATCCCGGCCCCTCGGGAATGGGACCAGAATTGTCCTTGGGTTTGCCTTCCCTCTTTTTCCTGTCACCATCTCCCCTACCACGACGTCAGTCTACTACAAATCTCCACTGTTGCACTGGGTTACTCACGAAGAGATGAACTGGCGAGTGCTAAGCTTATCAGCCTCCATCAAAAGGGCCCAAAGCTTGGTTGTCTCCGGCCCCTTTTCATCATTCTCATCAACGGTTTTCTTGAACTTCTCTTCAGCCACCTTGATGAAGTCTTCCAAAGCCTCACTAACTAGGTCTGAAGGGTTCACTTTGAGTAGGCTATGCTATTATCAGTGAACTGCCGTGGGTGGAGGAAGTAAACGCACTGGATGGGGATCTTGGCTTTATCTGGGAGACCCTCGTTGATCTTGAAAGGATCATCTGCTTCGGCGGTCCAGACATTTCCGACGCTGGAAACATCGTTGAAGTACGTTGGGCAGACATTGTCATCATCTCCGATGTAGTATGGGATCAGTCCGCCTTTTCCTGGCTTGAGGCCGATGTAATTAAACAGCTGGAAGGTTCTGAAGCATGTGAGCGATCGCGACGCCAACGATCCCTTGGGAGACTTACCTCTTCATGATGGCGTTGTTAGGGAATCGCATAGCTCCAACATCATAGTAGTCATGCTCACCATGCGGAAACCGATGCGTATACAGCCTTCCTCCCAGCCTATTCATCTTTGCGGCCTCCATGATGTCGTACTCAATCTTCAATCCCTCCTTTTCTCACTGCTCGTTCAGCCTGTCAAATACCATGGCAGTGAAAAGCCCAGCGACACCAGCGCCGATGATACCAATCTCAAGATGGTTGGGCTTTCTGGGGATGAAGCCAACGCCAGTGAACTTTTGGGTCTTGTCCAGGATCTTACTAACCCCTTCATCTTCATGGACTTTCTTTGGGAAAAGCTCAGGATGCTCTTGTTGGGCTTGGATGACGCGCTTGGCGGCGGCTTGGATATCGTCTTCGAAGCCTTTTTGGGCTACATCACAACACCAGCAAAGTGGCTAGCTGAGCCAAGCAATGTGATAACAAATGATGAACCGACTCTTATAGCGAACCCCGCTTCATATGAGACTTTCATCACATGCCGTGATGAAGTCTCCCTGCAGATGACTGCACGTCTTCTTACCGATGCGTTCCATTCAAGCCTAGAACACCAGATCTCACGGGCCGTAGCCGTTCCTAGCGGCATCGATACGAACCAAACGGCCCTTCAGTTCTCGGAATAATTGGATGCTGTCCAAATGTGGCTGGCTAGTATGAGACTATTGGCGACTAACGACTAATACGGCTATTATGTTTTATATTGATGTTAGTCATGATCATGCTCCGTCTCAAGTGCATTAGACTGCTGAGGCTGAGAATTGAGGGGAATACCTATCCTGTTGAAACATGCAGATACTGTACGTCTGGGGCTTATACTATAATCCATGATTGATCCGAATGTCGGAGTATGGTCAGCAATGACACACCATATGCATATTGGAATAGTCTTTAGTTCACCGCACTTTCAGCTCGGCATATCGATGATGGTAGAGGCTTATATATTGCTTGCGGCTGAAGCATCTGACAAGATGGCACGCAACACCGTGAGCCTTTCCAATAACATGCTTCAGCAGTCTCAACCACATTCCAAAACATGTATATTAATTACTTCAACTACTCAGCCACACGCCCTACAACTAGTCGCCAAGTGGGTAAGCGTGAAGGACCTGTCCATGAAACAACGTCGCATCCTTCGAAGCCAAGAACACATAACTCGGCGCAATCTCACTCGGCTGTCCAACTCTTCCCAGCTGAGAATTCTTGCCAAATCCTTCCATCTGCTCCGCCGGTCGAGAAGCGGGCTGCAGAGGTGTATGCACAGGGCCTGGTGCAACAGCGTTGACTCTGATCCCTTTCTTGACGAGCTGCTTGGACAGCGATTGTGTGAAGGAAGTTATGGCGCCTTTTGTGGATGCATAGTCTACCATATGCGCTGTTCCTCTGAAAGCGACAGTGGAGGTCGAGTTGATGATACTACTCTGTTAGCCAGGTTCACAAGATGAGGTGCAGACTTACGAGCCACCCCTTTCCATATGATGAAGCGCATACTTCGTCATAGCAAAGATCTGAAGAATATTACTCCGGAAAGTACTCTCCACATCATCCAGATCAATGTCCTTGAAGTCCTCGCACATAAACTGCTTCCCAGCATTATTCACCAGGACATCAATCTTGCCATACTCATCGACGTGTTTCTGCACTGCGTTCTTGCAGGTCTCGTTGTCCATGAGATTTCCAGGGAAGAGAAGACATTTGTGGCCTTCTTTCTCGACCATGCGCTTGGTCTCTTCGGCGTCTTCTTGTTCTTCTGGGAGGTAGACGATTGTTACGTCTGCGCCTTCGCGGGCGAAGAGAACTGCTACCGAGCGGCCAATACCAGAGCTACAGATGTCAATTGTGATTATCTATATCGGGGAGGTTATCTCGGCTTACTCTCCGCCTGTGATGAGAGCTTTGGCGCCCTCGAGCTTGTTGGCGGCTCTATACTCGTGGAACTCATTCTTGCCTTCGAGTTTGGTCGACTCGCTGGTAGGGTTCATGGCCTTTTCAGTTCTATGATCTGATGTTAGGATTGTATCCGAGACAGGCCAATTGATCGCGTGCGTACCCTGGAAGCTTCTGTGCCTGAGCCTCAGGAACAGGGTCAAATGAACCATCTTTTCCAGCTTGGGACATTGTGTAACAGAGTATTCAGTCAATTAATACGAATCTGTTATGGCAAGTTCTCAACAAATGTGAGTGAATGAAGAAGTTGAAATGATCATGACCTGTTATTTATATCTCTAAGCAATGATGTCAGTGTGCAGTGCATCCATCGAGATTGTCCAGCCCCATCGCGGGGTTACTCAGTGCATCATGATGGCATCACGATTTAGACGAGCCAATTGCTTGGCCAACCTCAACAAACCAACTCATCAGTTAAAAATTCCTCATGTTAAGGCCTGTAATTAACAACTGATCCAAACGTATCAGATTGTCCCCAAATTCCCTCCCTCAAACACGACAACTGCACAATCTGTGAATGGTCCACAAACAAATTAACATCACTCCCAAACTCTCTAACATACCAATTAAACACCTTTGGATCCGCCGCCTCAAACATGACTTTGTCCTGCGGCAACTCCCTCAAAATTTGCTGAATCACATCCGTCCTCCAACTCTTGACATTCTCTGTAATTCCCTCGCTCTCAATCATGATGCGCTCTACACCAGCGTCGATGAAGCGCTTTCCCATGTGGATGATCTTGGAGGGATCAGAGGTTCCGAGAGATGAGAGCTCAGAAGCTTCTGTGTCGCCGCCGGCGCCGAATTGAATGCCGCATTCGGGCTTGGCGATTAGACCGGCGGAGTGGACTTTATCGACAATGCGGAGCCAGTCGTCTTGGGGGATGGAGAGGAAGCCTGATGAGATTTCGATTACGTCGAAGCCGAGTTGCTTGCACTTTTTGAGGTATTGGTCTACGGCCCAGGCGGGATCAGATTGAAGAAGGACGTGTTCCATCCATCCGCCCTGATATCGTGGTCAGTAAGGCTTTAAGTACACAGGGTTCCACTGAGACTTACAGTAGAGACGTAGACGTTGTACTCGTGAGCGAGGTTGATCAACTCTTTGAGCTTGTCCTCTGGGAAGAGGGAGAATGAACCACCAGCGAACTTGAGTCCATCGACATGATGGCCCATTCTAAGTCTGTCAGTACTTCGATATCTTACATGAGCAGGTGAACTCACGTCTCAAGGACATCCTGCAGATACCGCTTCCCCATCACGGAATAATACGGTCCCCGAATCTCAGTAACTCCAACAGACCTCGGTTTTGGTGGACGACTGTTGTGACGAATAAACCCAAAGCCTTTGTCTTTATCTTCCAACAAAATCGGAGGAGTCCCAAGTCTAGGGGACACTGAGAAGGGCCTGATACCGGCCTTGGGGATCGCAGCTGAGGCTCGCCATGCTGGGCGGGCGGCTTTGAGCAAGTTGACATGAGACATTATAGTATTTTTGACGAAGATTCTGCTAGTAAAGTCTCTGATAAGATTGTTCTTGTGATGTCTCAAGCTTGCACACCATGGCGCCCGTGGTCTTTTAGGCTATCACACTGTAGCATGATATCATCATGATGCACCAGTGAGTTGCTGAGACTGTAATATGAACACCAGGTTTTGCGTCATAACATCTAATTGCCGATAGATCCTCATGCACAATCTTGCTGATAATACAGCGGCAGTGCCATGGGTTCAGAATCCGGCTAGAAAACGACACCCCGTCCAGGTCGGAGCCCGGTCGCCGCATTTGTGGAGACCCTCCGGCCGTCGCCGCCGGGATGCAAGACGGAACTCGTTTACCTTGTTGTGAAAGAGACGGCATACTACTAGCATGTAGAGACCTACTCTATGCTATTTGGCCGTTCTTCGGTCTCTTTTTTGCGTCGCGTCATCACCGACAGATCGCTTGAAACTTCAACAACTGGGGCGATGAGTCCAGGCCAAGCCTTGAAGAACAGCCTGGCGCTCAGTCCAACGTGACAGGAGGACAATATCTCCAACATCCAAACCCAAATCTTCAACAACTAAGTACTCGGTCAAGTCCCACTAGCAATAGACGAAGAAGTTTTACAACCCGCAGGTCAATCTGCCCAGTCAACTAGTCAGCTCTGTCAGAGAACATATTGTCACTTAACGCGTTAGCGTTTAACAACTCATATAGCCCTCTTGGCCAAGTGGTAAGGCGTCGCACTCGTAATGCGAAGATCACTGGTTCGATTCCAGTACGGGGCAATACGATTGATTACTTTTGCGTGTCATCACAACTTATCACCATCTTTTGACAATGATTCCTTGTTGTTGGAACAAAAACTTGCCTTTTTGGGAGAATTTCCTTTTTTGGATGCGCAAACCGGGACGGGACGAGATGAATGCAGACCTTACTGTGGCTCGGGTGATTGCATAACGGAGTGAGGATGATGATCCTCATAGCTTATGATCGGTTTCGTCAACTGACTTGATAAGAGATGTTTCCGTAGTCTATACTCGGTTAATAAGGACATCACACTGTAGCATGGAAGTGATTGAACAAAGAAACAAATGCGCATTGGTATCCATCATTATGCTATAACCCATCATCCATGATCCAATAATGCCCCCATGTTTAACGCCCAATTCATCATCACAAAAGAAATCCATCGTATTGTATGTAGCATCCATATCCCAAACTCCATGCTTCATATCTTCATTAATCCTCCACATCCGCCGCACACCCCTCATCCTCAACACTCTGCTGCTGCTTCCTCCTCATCTCCATCGCCTTACGCAGTTTAATAGCAGTCTGTATATCAACCTTTGCATCATCCGCTTCCGTGAGCCCATACTGATCCCACCCTATCTCACGAAGATCAATACCCAAATCTGCGAGGGACACAAAACCTGGTGCGACGGGGGCATCGCTCTCCCAGAATGAATCCGAGTCATGGTCCTCAGAGGTAGAGACTTGGCGCGTTCGACGGGGTGTTGCTGTTCGACTGCGGGATTGGCGGGTGCGGCGGGGTGTGGATTTGTTGCTTCGTGTGCGAGGTCGTTGGGGGCTCTTTGGGCTTTTCGGTGTTTTGGGACGTTTGGAGACTGGTACAGAGGGGATTGGGGGCGGTGAGGCTGGAGTTTTGAGGATGGGGAGGGGTTCGTATATCCCTGGGAGGCCGTCGCCTGACATGCCGTAGTTGTCCTTCATAAGGAGTCCTTCGCCATCACGACGCTTCTCTTTCCATGCGACGAAGGAGTCTATTGAGTCTTCACTCGCATCGGAGATGTACAGATCCATGTCGTGGCCGGATGTCATGGGATGGCCGAGATGTTGTTCGATATCCATCCGTGAGGGAACAAGTGTCTCGGCGGAATAGTCATCCCCAGGTGAGTTATGCTGATTGTTCTGACTAACTGCAGCCCCCTGCTCATGCTCAGGACGCATCTTGATCGAAGGTGGCAGAGAGGCATCGATAGATGTGCTTGGCGTATGATGGCCAACGGGGTATTGGATGCTCGAGAAACTAGATGACTGTGTTGTAGGAGTGATGTTTGCCTGTGAATTGGCGTTTAGTGAAGATGTTCGCACAGGAATGTGCTCGTTGATATCGTCCAGACGTTGGTTTCGCAGAGCAACGCCGGTCATTGTACGAGAACGAGGAAATGGTTTGTCGATTGACGATGAGCTCGACGGCCGTGAAGGTTGTGACAGTTCGCTCCGAGGATAAGATGAGAGAGTTGATCCTCCATGATATGACTCTGGACGAGGATGATGTACATCATTCCGGTCATATCGGTAATTTGGTTCAAGATATACACTTGCTCGCTTGTCTGGTCTGAACTGCGCTGGGATAATCGGACACGGCGCAGCTTCATCAAAAGCCTCGTCAACCGTATCAATCTCAACACGGCCAAAACTCCTTCTTCGGCTTCGACCTTCGCTTGTCTTTGGTCGAGATCTTTGAACTGGCGGTGGTGAAGACGAAGTCTCGTATGTTAAACCACTGGATAGTGAAGGATGTAGACTCATAGGCCTAGGCTTGCGAGGTTGAGGTTCGATTTCTGATGGAGAAGCAAATGCATTGAACGACCGTCTTCGATCCCGCATCGATAATGTTCCCGGGTTAAGGTTCGTTTGCGAGTCTCGTCGACTTGCCTTGCCTGATCTTAGCAGATCATTACCAATTGACCCAGAGAATGACCTCCAAGCTGATGAACTCGACGGTCTTGACCAAGCCTCCCGTATCGTCCCCAAATCACCATGCGGAACACCCGGCGCCGGCGCAGAATCATCCTCATCTTCCTCATACTCAAACGACTGCAACTCCCTCCCCCCGGAGAGTCGATAAAAGGCTTTAGCAGCAGCACTATTAAGGTTCACGCCATTCTCCCCAATATTCCTCTCCGCAACGTCCTCCCCATACTCCCTCGCCCCCGAAGCAGCCACCCGCGATCTAAAATTCGAAGGCCTCAATTCTCCCTGCGCATCGAGAATGTCTATAAACGAATTCCGCTTATCATGCGCTGAATCCGTTGAGCTCTCGCGACGATGGTGTGTGGGAATTGACGGTACGGGCGGCGGTCGTTCGCGACCTCGTGTTGGTCGCTCTGGAACACTCCATGCTGAATTGGAGCTTCGGATGCTTCGTGAGAGGGAGAGTGGGCGGGATGAGAGGCTGTTGGCTTGATTTGGAGCTGTTGTTGGGCGGGAGGGAGATGAGCCTCTGAATCTGGGGACCATGGGAGGTGGCGCGGCTGGGTCTTGTGATACCGTTGATAATTGGGCTTGGCTGCGTTTTCTGGCTGCTCGTTGAAGCTGATCCAATACATTTGGTCCATTTCCAGCGACTGGGTATGTTCCTGACAACGTTAGAGGGGCTTATACAACATGTCTGTAGTGGTGTTTACCTTGAATTGGTGGAACCGAAGCTACAGTCGAATTGTACGCTTGACCCTTGAGCGAAGCCCTGTTGCCATTCTTCCGCGCAAAGATATTGCTAAAGAAGCCCATGATGATCGCCTTACCCTGCCATGCGGCAGGTCGGCATCAAAGAAAAAGATTCGCGATATTTTGAGGAGACTCAAAGTCAAAGGGGACACATCAGCGCTTTCTAAAGATGAGATGCTCGCATTCCGATCTGAAATGAAAAAAGGGTACGGGTACGCGCAATCGGGGCGCCAAATAAAAAGGAAAACCAGGCGCTTATAACTAAGTACCGTACCGTAGTTATCAAAAACACCAAAGTGAAAACGTGAGACTAACTAATGCAAGCCCCATGGATTAGAACCTTTTTTTTCGTCTTGCGTATTGTGGCTTTAAAGTTTAGGAGGATGTGGTGGGAAGGTCTGGTCTTTTTGTTTTATTCCTCGCTGTTTGGTTTGAGAAGCTTCTTTGGAAGGAAAAGGTAAGGTACATATCATCCTTGACCTAAAACAGACAAGATGCTTACCTAGGGAGGACAGGGGTGGATGACGCCAACGAACGAGAGGAAGGGATCCATGCAACCCATGTTTGGAGTGGAGGGTGCTAGCGGAGAGTGACAGGCCACGATGGATCTGGAAGAGTTGAGAGAGTAAGGGGAGGTTATGGGGGGGGGATGAGAGGATGGGATGTTGTGTCTTGGTCATGAATGAAGAGAATACCTTGACGTGAAAATGTCTCTACACGAACTCAGACATTCCATATTCAGGCTGAGACATCTTGACTTCTTTACAGAGTAGATCGTCGACGGGAGAGTGGCCGATTAACCCCTAGCATCAATCAATCACACTCCGGTCCAGGTCAGGTCAGGTCAGGGGGCGTCTGACTTGCATCACCCCTGAGCCTGAGCCAAACTCTGTATCCCTATCCCTGGACCAGCCTGGACCGATATGGACGGATGCAGGGACCACTATTCTTCCCACTCAGGGGCATTCAAAAGTGTTACGGAAAATATCACCAACAAATGAGATGCAAACATGATGAACGCTTTAGAAAAGAGGGCTTGGTCAACTGCCATCTGGGGTTTAACCGACTGACGCCATCAAAACGGCTATGAATTAAGCACTGATAGTCCAAAGAGGGTGACGCTCAAACGAGAAGCTGTGTTCTTACCTGATACACAGCCTGAAGTAAACGCGAACACCAATCGAGTCATGCCTTGGACAAAGGGTGCAAGGAGATATCCGGCGAGTATACGGATAGGCGAACTCACAGATCCCCAACGCGAATAATTACGCTATAGTATCGCATTGTCCGAGACAGAATGTCGGCATCCGAGTCATTGGGTCGGTTATCACAATAGCCTTGTCCACTTTGCAGTTGATACTCCCACGGTTACATTCTATTTTACGGACACGGGGGACGGGCCGCTGCTGATTTTTGAGTTTGATGATGCTCGTCTATCAAATTGCCGTGTTACCTGTGTATATGCGTTGTGTGTTGGATACTACCTGTTTGTATTAAATTGCTACCTTTGTGTTCTGGTAACTATAGCTTTTGTGTTATGGCCTTGTCGTACGGATACGGACGGAGAAATTGGCGGATTATTCGTGGTGAGGGTTACATTGTACAAGAAGATCTCAATCATTAACTTTGTTAGTATCCTTAGTGCGAGACCGGTTCCGCGCGTTGGGGCCAATCTGTGATCTTTTTATCTCTGTGCACACGGGACAAACCCTTTATCAACGAGCGTGATATAAATCACCAGTTGATGTGATGGTGTCATTGATGTTTATATCGTTTCAATTATGTTTATAAGCCTGGATTGCTATAACAGAAGGGTTACAGTACATATCACTTTGCTTTTTACTTGCAGCGACCCATGTAACTATAGATCGTTTCGGATCTGTTTCTCGCGTTGAGGTGACACAATCAAACTAGCAGCAGACTAAATATGGCAGCGCTGATCAAGAGACTAGGAAAATATTAGGAGAATGGGATCTGCGGTCAAGGCTGATGATTGTCTGTGTCTTTAATCGGATTGGAGGGACTAAAATGTCATCAAATGAGTGAGAGATAAACTCGTTGTTTGGTGGTGGTTACCCTAGAACCAGGCGACAAACTCGGTGTGCTCTTCTATGACGTTCTATAATGCCTGACATTATAGATGAATGGTGTTTCGATAGAATTGCTTCTTTTATTAATCCTGAAACTGTTTGTAGGGGGCTTTATGGATACCTCAAACGACAGCGCAATGTTGCAGCTGTAGCCAGAAATGTTTGTATGCCGAGGATACAGGCTGTAAGGCTAGGTAGCGAAGTGTTCAGGCGACGTCATCAGTAAAACCACCCCGCCAACTCAACGTGGGGCATTTCTTCCCTCCATCATCAGCAGCTTAACCGTCACCAACACACCTCAACACCATCACAACCTCACAGAACACGCCCAACAACCGCCAAAATGTCTTCAACAACAGATCCCAACCCCTCCGACTCCCGCCCAGCCTTCATCCCTCTCGAAGCCAACCCCGAGCTCATGACAACCCTCATCCACAAACTCGGCGTCTCAAACGCCCTCGCAATGCACGACGTCTACTCCCTCACCGACCCAGACCTGCTCGCATTCATACCCCGCCCCGCGCTCGCTCTGCTGCTCGTGTTCCCCGTCAGCGCCGTGTACGAGAGTCACCGCATGGCTGAGGATAGTCTGGCCGATGAGTACAAGGGCAAGGGGGATACGGAGCCGGTGCTCTGGTGGCCGCAGACAATTAGGAATGCCTGTGGGCTGATGGGTTTACTACACGCTGTTTGCAATGGAAATGCTAGAAATTTCATCGGTACGTTTTCCACTTGGGGGCGTAGATGGAGCTAATATTCGGCAGAGGAGGATTCTACGCTTGATGTGCTGATCAAGAAGAGTATCCCTCTTGATCCCCACGGCCGCGCAAAAGTCCTCGAAACAACACCTGATCTCGCGACAGCGCATAAAGAAGCCGCTACACAAGGCGACACGCCCGCGCCCGCAGCAGAAGACGACGTGGAGCTACACTACGTATGTTTCGCCAAGGGCACAGATGGTGGACTGTGGGAACTCGACGGACGACGAAAAGGACCTATTCGACGCGGCGATCTGGAGGATAATGAGGATGTGCTGAGTCCAAAGGGCTTGGCGCTGGGTGCGCTGAAGTTTTTGGAGAGGGAGGGTGGCGATTTGAGGTTTAGTGCTGTTGCGCTTGCTGGGTCTATGGATTAGGATTGATACCCAAGAGGTTGGACTGGAATTGAATAGTATAGTTCAATCTTCTCACGAAGACTGTAAAGCATTGTATCGTTGAACTAGAATATAAATGGGCTGGAGTGACACTTGGCGTAGTTATTTTGAGAAGCTGAAGAACAAGGCAGATTCTTGAAGCCACGTCTAATCTCAGCTCCCCACTTCAAGGCAGCGACTTTTAACGACATATAAAACAGCAGATTCATTCACTTTCTGGTCAGTCTTCAATCTAATTCAATCATCAACATCATGCGTAAGTTTTACAAAAATAGTGACCGTCTCAAGCTAACGTCTTAGGTATCGCGCGTGGGCTCTTGGGCGGAGGCCGCGAACATGTCGGCCTCGTTCTAGGCAGTGACACATCCGGCAAAACAACATTTCTATACAGACTCAAGTTCAAAGAAGCTGTACAGGCCCTTCCGACAATTGGCTTCAATGTCGAGACTATAGACTATCCCGATGGAGAGAAAGTCACCCTCTGGGACGTTGGAGGTAAGCTACTCTCTGTAACTGCGTTCTTTACTAACAGTCTAGGCTGCGATGCTATTCGTCCTCTTATACGACACTACATGACCCAAGATCGCTTTCTAATCTTCATCCAAAGCTGCACCGACACAGATCCCGAGCGCGTTGAGTTCTCACTCGAGTATCTCCGCATGGGAATGAACATGATGCTTGAATACGAAGCAAAACACATGTTTATCATTTTCAACAAGCAAGATCTCCTCTCAGAAGAAGAACGACCCAAAATCGTAAAAGATCTAAAAGATAAGATTGAAGCTGAGATCAAACCTTATGCTGATAAACTCGGTATCAAGATCTTGGATACTCCTGGTCTAAGTGCACTCTGGGGCTGCCAGGTTCATAATGTCATGGATGAGATACGAAAGACCCTTAAACCGAAGAATGCAGCGAAGGATACGAAAGCTGAGATTGAGCTGAGGGAGAAGGGGCCGGGCGAAGAGGAGCTTCGCAATAAGATTAGAACGGCTAATGCTGAGAGTGTTGAGGTCAACACGTTCTGGGAGTCGTTTCTAGATGGGAGTTTGGAGGCGTGGGATCATTACACTCATCTCAGAGCAGGCTTCTTCGTCATGCACGATTGTTTCGGAAGAGGAATGGGATTGTTAGAGTGTGCCGATGAGTTCATGAAGCATTTGAATCGCCTACGGGAGGGAAATCCCGAGAGGTTTCGCAACACAGCGCACAAGTAAGTCACCCATCCTCTCCCTATCACATAACTAACTCTTT
The DNA here is from genome assembly GCA_013363185.1 of Fusarium secorum. NCBI lineage: Eukaryota > Fungi > Ascomycota > Sordariomycetes > Hypocreales > Nectriaceae > Fusarium > Fusarium secorum. The sequence continues at coordinate 7,128 of JABEEM010003761.1, read as the reverse complement.
AGAACAATGACGATATTCTGGCTTCATCAAATCCAAGTCGCCGCAATAGAATACCAAGCACACTCCCACCCCGGCAAATTCCCCTCGCGAGAAGACTACGCCAACATCGTCTTCTCAGCACCTCATCTCATGAACTCCGGCCTCTGGAGAGCATACTACTCCAAGGACCTGCTGTTCTCACCGCTAGCTAGGGTTAATTATAGCCTGCCGGACTTACAGCCTCTTCCTACGATTAAGCAGGTCACTTCTGCGCCTTTGCAAGAGAAAGTTATGAACGATGGTGATAGATTGCCCCGGTTTGCGTTCTCGGTGGTTCAAAAGACTCTTTCGTCGAAGCTTAGACGGGGAGGGGTTGTTAAACAGGCCCTTGAGGCGCTGCAGTCTTCGACGATGCGTTTGAGAGCGTTAGATTCTTCGATTGCTCCGTATTCGGAGACACAGGCGTATTTCTGGATTCAGATCACTCACGCTTATACCAGCTCCTTGGAGGTTGAATCGTCCGAAAGCCAATTCACCACTTACGAAGCGTTTAAATCCCTCTTCGACATCAAGGGCGATGAGTGGAGGGAATACTACTCCCAATCAACATGGGAGAGCATCGCCGCTCGAATGACATTCGTCAACCCCGACAAGAAACCCCTCCCCAATATCTTTAACCTACCCTCACAAGCAAGAAAAGACCTCGCTGTCTTACAAATGATAAACGCCACAAACAACCGCTCAACAAACACACACCTTCCACCCTCCCAAGATCTAGACTTCCTAGCAGCCATCCTCATCGACGAAGCAAAACTCATCCCAGAATCCGAACTCAACATCGCCAGCCACGCTAGCCTCATAACATTCCTCTTCAACCGTCTCACAGAAAAGACCGATACGAGCACAAGACGCAGTGATGCTTCGCTGGCTTCGTCGATGGCGCTGGAGATTGCGAAGTGGACTGGTTTGACGCAGGCTATGTTTTGGGTGCAGCAGATCCAGATTGCGCTTGCTGGACGGAAGGAAATTCGATTTGAAGAGTTTATTAAGGGGAATTCGAGTTTGGCGTTTGAGGAGCTGCCGTTTGTGTATTATTCGCCGCAGCTTTGGGGGAGTGTTGAGGCGATGGATGGGTATGTTATGCCTGATAGACGGGGACTTTCTAGTATTGTACCCGGGAAAGTCAAACAGTGATGAATGAGTACATTTGGAAACCAGAATAGATTTAATTGTTTATGAGACTCTGGATATGAGATATTTTACCATGTCTAGGGCCCAACGCAGAGATAAAACTTGCTCAGTCATGTCTGTTTCAACCATACACTCGAAGGACCAGGGCTATCAACGCAATGCTTTTGATTGCTCTATTATCTTTGTCTACGATCCAACGCTGTAATGCGCTTCATGTCTAAAACAAGTCTCCTCAATTCTAGTGCCGAATCCAGCTCAAACAGCTGTTCCGTGATCAACCTCAACATCCCCTCCTCCAAGCTGACAATCACACCCCAGAAACCTCTTCGCCGCCTCAACATCCTCCCCAAACGAATCAAGTATCTTGAGCGCCTTTGACGCAGCGCGCTGCTTGGAGTATCGTCCGCTCTCAGATGTGTCATCCGCGATAACCTTTTGATGCACCATAAACACAGCGCACATTTCCGTATCCTTCAACGCCGCCATGCCTTGATCAGCACTACATGGTACAGCTTCTGCGCTGATGCGCCAGTTTGTGCAACCGAATTCCTGATGCATCTTCTTGGACAGAAAGGTGACTGGGTGTTTGTTCGCAAAGGTGTCGTAGAGTCTCATGTCCTGGAAATATGGCTGGATGAATTTGGTGAAGAAATTCTCGACGACCGAAAATTTGTACTTTGAATCGACAAACATGGCTCCAACAAGAGCTTCAATCACATCAGCGTAAACCTTTGGTGCCGAATCCACTTTGAGCCAGAAGTCTTTGCGCATGGGAGTTCCCTCTTCCTTTGCTTCCTTACGAGCATTTTCTTCAGCAACCTCAAGTTCCACGACATAATCGCGAATTTGGCTAAGGAGGCTCGATGTGCTGTGGAGTAAGTGTTGGTATAGACCAAGCTTAACGCAGAGACAGCCGAGAAATTGATTCGACACCATGGCCATCTTGTGTTCCGTCAGCCATTGAGGATCTGCCCTGGGGAAGTTTCGATAGAGATAATCGACGATGGCCATGTCGAGAAGTGAATCGCCCAGAAATTCGAGGCGCTGATAATCTGGTACAGACTCATACGGCCATGAAGGATGTTTAAAGGCACTCTGTACAAGTTGTGCAGACTTGAAACGGTATCCTGTAGCTTGTGCCACCTTTTGTACAAGGCTGCGCTGAGAGGCGGATGCATTACCTTCCTGCCGCTCAGGCACCTTGTAAGCTTTATAGTAATCCTTGAAAGCCTTCATCCTGTGGTTCTTTGACTTCGTCATTCGCGTCACGGCTTTGACAGCCAGGTCCATGTTGCTGTCCTTGCTTGTGAGATACGCCGCTCCAATGAGAGCCTCGCATACATCCGCAATCGTCTTGTCGGCCAGATTATGCTTCATCGAAGTTTTTGGTGCCTTTCCTTTCTTGAGCGGAAGATCGGGATACCACGTTCGTCTGTCAAAAGCCTTGGATCGGACAAACTCTTGTAGTTTGCGATCAACCGCATGATTGAAGAGGTTCTGGTTGCAAATGAGAAGCATGCGCTCAACGTGGTATTTGCACTCATTTCCATCAGGCATGAGTGTGTAGATTGAGATCGTGGTAGCCATCTTCAAGAAGCAGTCACCGAGGAACTCTAATCGTTCGTAATTGTCGCCCATGCCTGTCTGGAAATTGATCTGTTCTGCGTCATGTTCTCCAGAGTTGTCGCTGTCTTTGGTCATTGCCTCTAGCGCTAGTTCCGGTGGGATTTCAAGGCCAAGAAGATTGCATGCATCCAAGACAATCAGGACGGAATCTATTCGGTGAATGATTGCTGGAAATGCCATGGCCATAGACACCACGTCAATGGGTAGCTGGAACAATTAGAAAAGCTTCGAGGCAGGCATTTATAACTTACAGGAGACACATGGAGAGGTTCCAGAATGATGAAACACTCCATGTTGACCTTTTCGTCAACCTCAAACTCGTCCAAAAGGTTTCGTCGTAAAGAAAGCAACTCCGCCTTGACTACAGGCTGATCATCCCGCCACTTCGCCTTTTGGCGAGATTTATAATACAGACTGTTGCTGTATTGCATGATTGTCGGTTCCACAGACCTATAAGCTCTGCTTCTTGATTCAGGGACTCCGTCCGGTGTTGGGTCGGATGGCTTCTTCGTTTTATCGATACCTTTGATGATGAGCTTGCGTCCTCCATCATATGGATCAGTCACAAACTTGTTGATGAAGAAGTCTTCTGGCGCATTCTCCCAGTCGAGCACCTCGTTCTCCCTTACAAGATTGACAATATCCCAATCAATATGCGATCGAGTGTCCGACTGAGGATTGTCGGCGCAAGGTGCGAGGAGGTATGGATATTGGTCGGACGTGGTATCGTATTCTTTGCTGAACACATCGGCGAATACCCGATGGGTAAATTTGGTCAATCCGTCCGCTTCTTCGGGGTCGAGTTGAAGAGCCTCCTGGATAGGCGTCAATTCAGCAATAGAGGAATGTCCATTGCCAAAGAATAGAGGAACACTTGGCAGTTTTGGGATTGGCTTGCGCGAGAGAAGTACCAACGACTTTCCGGCCAATACCTTCCTAAGGGCGCCCCCATCTTTGATGGTGATTGTAGTCGCAAAACATGCAGTCCACTCCCCCCGCTCAGCCCAAATCTCTGGCCGTAATCGCATGTCGTAGTCAGCCTTCTTGTTTGAACTCACAGCTAGCCGTGCGTTTCGCATAGCGTGGACCTTTTTCCTGAATGTCGGCTGAAGATTCCCGTCAACATGTTTGTCTCTGATCAGGATCTTGCAAGCTTCGAATGCTGCAGAACACTTGGCCATCAATTTGCTACGCTGTTGAGTACCCTTCACAAAGTTGACCGGGGACTGGAATGGCATGACCACGTCGGCCAGATATCGATCGCCAACCTTTTGTACCTGATATTCAACTTTTGCGTAGTTGTCAGTTGATAAATGGGAAGCAAATCTGGCCAGAATTTCGAGGCTGGCGGGAAACGTCAGGCGTGCGCCTGTCGAAGGTATCTCGTGCACTTGATGCTGCATGCGCTCAACCATCATCTCCATGTCTTCATCTATCAAATCATCATGAAGCTTTCGGTCAGCTGAAAGAGATAGACAGAACTTCTCGAGGGCTTGTGAATCTCTCAATGCTTGCTTCGCACTTCGAATATGTGTCAAGTTGCCCTCCTCCATCATAGTGATATATCGGGAGCGTGCTTGTCGGGCGCGTCCTTTGGATTGCAGATACTGGATGACGGAGTTGTAGAGATCAAAACGTATAACAAGATCGCAGTCTGGAACATCGATGCCCTCTTCTGCAACCGGTGTTGTGAAAAGGCAGTTGGTATTGCCGTGCTTGAATTCGTGTAGAGCCAGGACTTGGTCTCGAAACGACATGGTGCCGAAGCTCGAATTGATGGATTGACAGCCGACCTGCAATTGTTAGCAAAGTCAAATGGGAAATGCTATCACTTACAATGCATGCAGCAGACATTCCTGGGATCCTCATGAAAGGCTGGCTGTAGAGATCCGAAAGTAAACGGGCTGTGTATCGCTTCTCTACAAAAACAATGCAACGTTTGGTGCCATCCATTGTGAAAGCGTGCACCAAGATCTCGTGGAGACTTTTGACCTTGGCCGAGAGACCTTCAGCCTTTGGGTCGACCGCACCAAACTTGTGACCTCGAACAATTGCCTGGACACGCCGGACGGCCTCTGTTGCTTGATCCGCTCTTGTCACTGCGATATCTCCGATAAATTCCCGACTTGTCCTGGCTGCGAGCCGTTCAGTCTCGAGATCTGTCATGGCAAGCTCCCAATAACGGTCCGCGCACCAAGTGCCAAGGACTGACGAGGCCTCTTTCGTGAACTCGAGCGACAGCTTGAACTGTTCGTTACGAGAAACTAGGGCAAATATCTGGTCCCATAGATGCGTCTTCGTATCATCGGGAGCCTCAAGCCTGCTGTAGTTGACAGTTTCTTCGGTCTGCTTCTGTCGGTGCATGGTTTCCATCAGCACCTCATCTGAAATGGTGGCGATCTGGCTGTCAAGGGACCTCTCAAGCTCCAGTGCAGTGTCTTTCACGTCCCTGGTTCGCGCATCCACCGGCGAAGCAGTCATTCCAAGTATGCGAGGCTTTTCGCCTTCGTGTTTGTAGTAATACCCATCCATGATACGAGCGTACGGGTGCTTCTTCTTCGTGTGGTGTGCTTCGTCGAAGATGAGGAGGTTTATTCGGGACATGGTGATGAAGCCGCAAGTGAGGCAGTCGAGGAGAATCTGGGCAGTGCAGACCACAACCATGTTTTCGCCAAATTTCTCATCCCAGTATTCTTTCGTTTTCGTCATGCCTTTCATGTTGCCCACGAACTTGGTGACTGGGTGGGGTCCGAGGTTGCAGCTGAGGACGGCATGTTGCTGAACGCAAAGGGCGACCTTTTCCACAAGGAAAAAGGCGACTTTCTTGGGTTTACCGACGGCTCGAACTTCCAACTCTTGTTCGAGGTGATGTCGTAGCAACAAGGCGGAGATGAGTGTTTTGCCAGTACCTGCACTGTTAGCAGACCCCCCGATTGGTAGCTCGTGGACATACCTGTAGGCAATACCACGAGGAGGTTTCTCTCTTTAGCGCGCTCGAACAGTTCAATCTGGTATTCCCGAGGCGACGCTATGATCTTGTGGCTCTCGTTCTGGTTCATGAGCTGGGCGAGGGACTGTTTATTCGGATCGCTGAAAGGAACGACACTCCTCGCGGCGTCTCTCTGTGTCTTTTCTATGTGCGCTTGTAGAGCAGCTTGGTCTCGGAGCTTCTTTTCCGTCAACTTTCGAGGCTTGGACGGGTTCACGATCAGGCGATATCGATCGTCTTCGTCGTCAGTGTCGATGTACTCGTGGTCCGACATGCTGAAGCGTGGATAGTTACTGCTCAGGATGAAAATACAGATGCTGTAAACATTCGCAGTGCGAGAGCGATCAAAGGAAGAGAATAAGCTCTTTATACTGATGATTACATTGAGAGAGATGAGAGACAAGAAAAGGACTGTCGGGGGTGGAAGGTGCCTTGAGGTGGAGGCTACTGAGGGATGTTGTTTGCGTGGATGCTTGCATTAGTGTAACAGCAAGAGACCGCAACAATCTCAATCACGGATCACACTGTTTTCCATTTCTATTAATATCTGGCTGACCACAATCCTAGAGCAAATACCAGGTAAACAAAATCAAGACACACAGACACTGTTTCGCAGTTCAAACACACACTCCCACACCTCAAGCACATCGTGATCCTTCTAAACATGTTTATTCAATTATCGAATTGCACCGTAGGTTAGGTTTGGTACCTGCATGTCGGTGCCCCACTTGCACGGGCCTCACAGCGTTCATCGTTGGGGCGCATATCAACTACAGTCCATGTACTACGAAAAGCCTGGCCCGGATATTTCGCTGCAAATCATCTCAGGGGGGACGTCACTTGGTGGTTTTATAGGCTTGTACCAGAGTGAAACGAATTAGTTATCTGTATAAATGTTCTGTAACAAAACTCCGGACCCAGACGGTATACAAGTCTAAACTCAAAACCTTTTTACAACATAGGATCTCAATCCTAAGCTTTTTAGAACCTCTTCTAAAACAGATTGTATCCATTTTGATGCTGTTGGTACATGTTCTGTGGCTGCTCCGTCACAAAAGGTTGCCAAGGGGTGGCCAAAGGATACTGTCCCCGTCTGTTGTACATCCCCAGATCTGTAGCTTGAATGGGGCTCCGTGGAGGGGTAGGGAAAGGTGGAGAGGGGGAGAGAGCGAAATCCGGAGCCGGAGCCGGAGCAAGATGGGGAGCGAGATAGGGAGCAGGAGGGGGAGCCAGATCCGGAGCGGGAGCCGGAGCAAGATGGGGAGCCAGATCCGGAGCGGGAGCCGGAGCAAGATACAGAGCCGGAGCAAGGTACGGAGCTGGGTTCAGAGCAGGAGCCGGAG
>JABEEM010003753.1:0-13577 GCA_013363185.1 Fusarium secorum | reverse complement strand
AGATAAGTCCAACAAGCTCGCTAACGTGTCCAGTCAAGACAAGGCGAGAGTCTGGCTTGTCTTGTCTTGACTTGTTGAGTGCGCTGGATCGGTCTGGGCTCTTGTTATGGAAATCGTAGAGAAGCGCCTCACTGCCTGGTATGTCGTTGTCGCTGTTGTCGTGTAAGAAGAAGATGTAACAGAGCAAAACGGACGGATCTTGATCTAGACCCAAGACGAGAGATGGTTCATTATTCAGGGACCCAACCTTTCCCCTTCCCTTGTCAGCAGCCGGCGGACGACCTGCCTGCAAATGTTCGTCGCGCCCCCCCACCATGCGGGGGCTGCAGCGGGCAAGAAACGCCCTAAAGAGTCCAAAGGGTGTCTAATCCCAGCAAGGCACTTGGTTGGCAAGATCACTGTCACGCTAACGACAGACTTGGCTCTTGGCTCTGGCATGCATCAATTTTGGTGTTTCGGTGCCCGCTCAGCTAAGATCGGCTCGGAATAGTAGACGTTGAAAGTCATGCCATGTTGAAGATGGTTCCGTGATAAGATAAAAATTATTCCGAGGACATGTTGATACGGAAAACGAACGGAGTAGAGTGTATCATCGGGATCTGGAATTCTTCATGACATTGTTGAGACAATATCCCCTACAAGCCAAGCCTAACATGTTCCCCCCCGGCCCAGGCCCGTTCCTCCAATTCAGCCACCGCCGATACGGAGCACTGTATGGCCGGAGACCCGGCGGTTCTCTTCCGTGCAACGTCCGAAAGAGCATATTTGGCAATTCAACGACTCTAATCAAAATGAAACGTGTTTGAATATAAATATAAGGTCCATTCCCTCCCAACAACAGTGAAAAAACGACTTTACCGCATTTCAATCATTCATGTCATTTTTCTCTTCCCTCTCCACTATCTTGTGTCCGTATCCATCAGCCAACCCGGCCGAGTGAGCAAGTTTCCATTGGCTCAAAGGCCCCGGCCACCTTCAACACCAACACCACCATAAAGCTCAAGCGCTCAGGTTTCTCTTGTCGACTGTTTTTGCCTCATATGTGTGAATTGCTTTCCACCATATCAATATTTGTGACGTAACATGGTTTAGACCTTGACAAAGTCGACAAGAGTCAAATGCACAGTCCATCCTTGGTAACATAGCATAGACGCACAGCTCATCACAAACTCATCTACCAACGACAATGCTGCAATTATCAGCATGTGCTTTCCACGTCTATGTTACATTGTGCCTCTGTTCTAGGCTCATCTCCCGTGGGATCCTCGTCTAGTGTCTGGTCTCATGTCATGCTCTACACATCCTTGGCGTTCTGGCCTTGAAATTCGATCCAACTCAACTGATCTTCAAATGTCCAGCGGTCGCACACAAGCTAGAGATCACATCCTACTCTTTGTCCCGCCTTAGTCTCACGCCGTTAGATGGCGCCATCTTGCGGACGGAACGGTACGTCTAATCCATTACAAATTGGTATCATTGAACTTCGCCTATCTCTATCCGCCCTTGTCCGAGTCGTCTGAATCAGCAAACATATCCACTGCTCGCATCCGTCTTCGAGGCTGTCCGGCTTGAGACGATTCTTCCTTAGTCTTGTTCTCTGTGCCGATTGTAGGTTGGTCTGTAGGCGCTGGTGGCAACTCATCCCCTATAGCCTCATCTTCATCCATTGGTTCTCCGGCCACATCGTCCTCATCGATAGGCTCTCCCTCGATGTCATCCTCGTCAATAGGTTCTCCCTCAATATCGTCCTCTTCGATCGGCTCTCCAATAACATCATCGTCACCAATCGCCTCGCCCTGAACGTCATCCTCCTCCTCCCCAGCGGTCGAAATGGGTAGTGCACGTAATTGTCCATCCTCCACCGTCTTCCATTTGCCCTTCTTCTCTTCGCTATCCTCCTTCTCAGCGGCAACCAGCGACGGCGGGTTCTCGAAACTTTTAACAAATAGTTCCTGGCTCGCAACAGGGAAGACGCACCATCCCTCCCAGAGATTCAGAACAAGATGAATGCTACGCTTCCACTTCTCTGCGCGTAGACGTCCCCACTTGAGTCGCTCCGCCATGAGGCCCAGTGTCTCGAACGTCTTGCGGTCTTTCAGTGATGTCTCAAATAGCTGCCGAAAACGCCAGGCGTGCCGCACGCCGCTTGTCGATGAAGACGACAGTATGTCACTGACGACATATAATCCCACCAGACTAGCACCACTGATGTCGGGGCCCTCGTTACTTGGCGCCTCTTCGGGGGCGCTTGTGTGGAATTCTTTACTCTCAGCCTTCTTGTCAGGGTTTGCGCCAGTAAGAGCAAATGGCTTCTCAATATTGAATGTGATCATCGCCACGACCTCGTCAACTCCTCGACTAGCATGGGTAATTGCGAAGCTCGTTACTCTCGCGACATCGCCCTTTCTTAACCTCAACATCGACGTCGGTAGTCGTGCAAGGAGATGTGTTAGCTTGGCTTTCTCCAATGGGTTGAGGAATGCCTTTTCGGATTCCGCATCTGGGTTTTCCCTCTTATTGTCATCCTCGAAGTCCTCCTCATCCGATGAGTTGTACTCTGAGTCCGAAACGAATTCGTCCAGCTTGGTCGTGTACTCAAACTTGAGGTTCTTCTCTGGGGCCCTCCATGCGTGCGAACCATCGAATAGGGGGACGTATTTGCCCTTCTGTCGTGATTGCTGTGAACCCGTAATGACCTCCCATAGTCTCCATCGGTACCATATGCCGCCTTGACTTCTTGCATCCCATATCCATGCCCATTTTTCTTCCCTTTGCACCTCCGGTCGTGACATTAGCAGCGCCTCGAATTCTGGGCCATGGGCAAGAACCCCCTCGATAACCTTGCTAATTAGTTGGATAATCTTTACATCAGTGGGCGGTTTGACCGGCACATGTAACAGGGCCGACCGATTAATGCCTGCGCCAGGAGGTCCATAAGAGGCTGGGGGCGCAAATCTGCTATTGAATCCATGCTGCGTGTGCGGGTTTTGTGGTCCTGATGGTTGCTCAACAGGCTTCGCACCAAAGGGATGTGATGTCGCTGAAGAGCCAATATTTGGCAATGCAGCCGAACTCGCAACGGCTGATGAAAGATGGCGATGGAGAGACAGGTAATACCCATAACCTAGATATCGGTTCTGTAGCGCATTGACGGCCGCATCGATCTCGTTCGCGGGTGTTTCCTGTGACAATGTGACAATCGAAACGGCATGCTTTCTTTCCGAGTTGCCAGAGCTGCTCGAAGGTGTGATTTTGACATTCTCGACTGTCAGATTATCTGGGATCAGGGCCTTGATCGTGGCTGGGGAAGTTCCTGGAGGAATATTCGACAGTCGCAGTGTAGGTTTCGCTATAGCTTTCTCTTCTGCCCTATCCGTCACGCCATCCATATCCTCATCATCGCTTATATTGAAAGCTCTCGCTGCTGGGATTGGCCCTCCTCCACTGGCTCCCTCGTCATAGCCCAGGACTCCCTTATCCCGCGATGGCCTCGCAAAGTCCTGGAAAGATCGCTTTTTCGCGAATGAGGATGGCGGAGGTCCCAAGCTTCCTGGTCCGCTCTTCAGTCCCGATGTTCCAAAATGTCGTCTCCCTGGTCCTGAGGGTGGTGGCGGGCCTCCGGATCCATGTCGCGGGCGTGGAGGTGCTGAAGAGCTGGGTGTGTTATGTCCATCGTAGTCATCATCGCGGTCGAAACTTTTGACGAATTCATTGTATACCGCAGCGGTTTCTGCTTCTTCTCGTAGTCGCTTGGCTTCAGCTTCTGCTTTTTGTTTCTCGAAAGCGGACTGCTTGGTCGGTTTTTGCAGCTTGGCTTCCAAGCTTGGGAATTCGGATACGCCCTTTCCGGAGGACATTTTCGGTTTCGATTCGCAGTTTGTTGATTCAGTGCATCTCTGTTATCGTACGCGAAGTATGCCCAGGATCCATCGAGATAGAGACCGTTGAAAGAAGACTGAATACGGGCAATGTTGAATGGAGTTATGGTTAGCTGTCGCAATAGTCTCAGCGCGTTCCCAAGGTCCAGCCAGTGGGCCTAATCACTGTAAGCCTTATCGCTTACCGTGCGCTAGGTTTAATAGGGCATAACGCAATTCGGTATTTCGTGGTCAACTACCCTACGTATGGCTCGATATCAAGTGAGTTGCAGTTTTGGCACGTATTGACTGTAGTTTCGGTTTAAAAACATATATGACCAAGAATGGAGCATGCAGCTCGGTGGAAAGAGTTTTTACTGGTGACAAGTCTCGTGAAAGTGACTTCTCGGATCAGAAGAAGAGTAGAATATGCCAGAGATCGAGTCCTACTGAGGAAAGTGACGGAAGGCTCTCAAACAAGCCATCAGGTCGCAACTCTGCACCCTAAAACAGAACCAAGTGGGACATTGGAGTATAACCACTGGAAATGCTCAAAATAGGCTAATCAGTTTATTATATCTTGTTTAAGCGCGTTCTGGGCCATTTTCTCGACACTGTGTGCTCTCCCACTATCGGCATCACGTGATACCCTTTGGAGGGGTGAAAGTTTTGAACTGAAGCTGGAGAAATATTATTCGGAGGGTGACTGAAGCATACTACAATCTTGCGTTCACTCCAATATCTACACTTCAAGATGTCAAACGCGGACCAATCACCATGCCGAATTCTAGTCATGGCCTCTGGGTTTGGCTCTAACTTCCAGGCTTTGATTGATGCGATATCTACCGGTTCACTCCCAAATAGTCGTATCATTTCTCTCATTGTGAATCGACGGAACGCACACGCAACTGTCCGAGCCGAGAAAGCTGGTACGAGCCCTCTCACAAAATCATATACGTCGTGCTAGTCTATACGACTTTCATGTGTATATACTAACTGGCGACAAGGCATTCCTTGGCAATACTTTAACTTGATCTCTCACGCATTCTTGGAAAAGGGAGAAACCGACGAGCAGAAAGTGACTGAAGGTCGTCGGAAATATGACGCTGCGTTGGCCGAAAAGATTCTCTCAGCCGACGAGAAGCCTGAGCTTATTGTGCTCGCTGGTTGGATGCATGTCTTCTCAACTGCTTTCCTGGACCCTATCCAGAAAGCTGGTCTGAACGTCATTAACTTGCACCCGTGAGTATAACATGTTACGTTTTTGCAAATTACCGAATCATTAACAAAATCACACAGTGCTTTACCAGGAGAGTTTGACGGAGCCAATGCGATCGAGCGAGCTTATGATGAGTTCAAGGCTGGTCGACTAACACGCTCAGGCATCATGGCCCACTACGTGATTGCTGAAGTAGACAGGGGTACTCCTATCCTGGTCAAGGAAATTGAGTGGAAGGGAGAGGACCTAGAACAGTATAAGGAGAAGGTTCACTCTCATGAGCACGAGTTGATCGTCAATGCGACCGCAAAGGTGGCACAGGAGACAGTCAAGAACAGAAGGACATAAAAACGGAGACGACATGAATACTGCTATAGCAGCACTGCACAATGACTACGAACGACCTGACATGAGACAAACTTGCTTTACAAAACTCATATGGAACATGAGATAAGAGACAACCCATCTCCATCAAGCGCAGTTCTTTGAAAGTGACTAACAAGCTACTCTACTAAGTTAATTTGGTAACCAGGTATGGATGGAGTCGTGGAACCAAAGAACCAGACATCATCATTCCTTAGCTCAACCCTTCATTATACCCCCTTACAGAAAAACACTCAAATCTGTCTCTCCCCGTTCCATAAAAATCTCATCCCTGACATGTGAAGTCATGTTAAAACCGGCCTTGCTGAAACATGGCATGTCGGATATTTATTAGCCCGCTGCCCATATCATATCAACCCAACGTGTAAGTGGTGCTATGGTTGTAAGCTTATCCTCCTTTCAAGTCAGACCACGCATATCGCTTCTTCACTTTCTCAAAAATTCCATCTTTACAAACAAAACATGATTTCTTGAAATGCTACAAACGAACGCTTCATCTAAATCCAATCCATATGCGGCTTGCGCCCCAAAGACCTTCTGATGTTCTATCATAGCTTGGCCTTGGTCTCTCCAATAACCGCCCGGCCCTTCTCGAGCTCATCACACAGCACCAAGGGCCGTCCACCTCTACTTCCATCAAGTGTTTGGAGTCCGTTATAAACCCCGTTCGTCTCTCTTCCGACTCCATCGTTCTGGATCTCTTTCCATCGCCACTTCTCGCCAAGCTTACCACCCTGGCCTTGCATAACATCCACGATCTTCTCACCCAAGTTGGGTAGGAACTTGAATCCATGTCCGCTGTCACCTGTTGCAACAAAGAGTCCCTTCCAGCCCGGATGGTAGTCAATGAGCCACTCGCCATCTCGTGTATCGGAATACCAGCAGATTCGAGCCTCCTTCCATGGTCGGGTTTCTAGGCCACGTATAGGACACAGGTCCGTGAGTGCGCGGCGCAGATCTTTGTCGGCCTCGACGGTTAAAGGGTCCGAGGAATCGTTGCGAGAGGTGTAGGGTTGAGATGCGATGAAGGGTTCCCGCTTATCGTTTGGCGAAGGAGGAAGAGCGTTGTTAATCTTGACCGGGTTAATGTATCCGAATGTGTGGCGGGCGGCCTTGAGGACGTTATTTCGAGGAGGAATGAGGAAGAGGCCGGTGCTGAGGTTCAACACCACAGGGAAGTTGTCGAGTCGCTTCTGCTCTTCCGGTGTGATGTCCATATACGCGACTGCATGGCCAGTAGCCTCTGTTCTTCCTCGAAGGTCAACGAGGGAGCCGGACCAAGCACCAGCAGCTACCATTACCACATCAGCCTTGAGAACCTCTGAGTCGCTCAATTTCGCACCAATGACTCGGTCACCCTCTGTTACGAGCTCTGTCACCTTGCCACTGACGAACTGGATACGTCCTGTGGCCTGAGCCTGCTTATAGAGCCACTTCATACCCTCTCCAGCATCAGCCCAGCCAGAGTTGCCATTGAGGTAGCCCCAGTCTCCGGGATAACCGTCTGTGCCGAGGAACTCTTGGAGAGCCTTGGTACTCTCCAGCTTTTGGATCTTATCTACGGGCAGACCAGTCTGCTTAGCGATCGACTCGACATTTTTGGCACTCTCTTTGGTATAGTCCATGCCAGACTTCTTGAGCTTGAAGTCTTTGGGGGTCTCGCTCGCGCAGAGGACAAAGCCCGACTCGGAATATCGCCCCTGTCCACCGACCTCATCATCACCCTGCTTTCGCCATTCCTTCTGCGCCTCGGCGGCAAGCGCGGCATAGTAAGGGTCCGAGTAGTCGGCTCGTACAATTCGAGACGAGTCTACACTAGCGGCATCTTCTGGAGGAAAATGTCCTGCGCAATCGTCGACGACAGTAATCGAAGTGCTGGAGTAGTGTGGTCGTTTGGCCAAAGCGCAGGCGGTGCCGAGCCCGAAGACTCCAGAGCCAATGATAAGGATGGAAGAGGGAGCTCCAGCCATTGTGACAGACAAAGATGATAGACGGTCGAGGAGAAGACAAGAAAGGCTTCCTACGAGACACAATCACTTATCTATCTGCCACTGTCAACAAAAGAAAGTTCACATGGGCCGATGAAATGCGAAGACTTTTCCCCGTTCCCACACCGATCACGGCGTTGTCCGAGGAGGAGAGCGTCCCAAGCGACACTAGAACGGGCCCAAAAATCGGCTGATAAGTCTCTGGCGCTGCCGAGAATCGGGGCTAGTTTGCCCATTTACTATGAGAATGCCATTATTCGCTGGGCACGTGAGTGAATAATCATGCATCATCGACGCACGCGAGCTTCACACACAAAATGTCAAAACGACTGCAAACTTGGGAGAGAACTTAAAACTTTATTTATATCTCACTACTGAGAAAAAACTGCACACTCTGGAGAAATGCATCTCGCAGATGTTTGTTCAAGTTCAAGGCAACCGTATGATTGTCTTAACCACCAGCAGATGCTGGGGTATGCTCTCCATGTTTTCACGAACTCGTTACCAAGTTCATGTTTTTGGACTGAACCCTCAAAAGGCTCACTCGGGCAACTGTTCGACTTTGTTTCCTCAGCACCCTCTCTCAGCTCAACGCGTCCCTCTGGAATATTAAAAGCGCTCAAATCAACTGAGCGCGTGCGCCACAGTACTGGCGCGAGCAATCTATGATGTGTCGCGGGATGAGTAGTCTTTGATTTTCCCCAGAACCGAAATCCCTCGTAAATAATCCCCTTCCTGACCGCCCCTGCCAACGCCAATGCAATGCAGAAATTCAAAATGGTACAAACGCAAATTCCTGGCCTCCAGCCTGGGCATCAAGACCAGGTGGAAGTCAGAGAACATGAAAGCAATCGTGGTATCATGACGGGTTGTCTAATCATACACGTGGAGAAGGTGACTTTGTAGTGTCGGATGTAAGATGACAAAGAGTCAAGTGGCAGCTTAGACTTTGCGGAAATCTGGAAAGGATTGTTAGTATCGATGCAACCAAAGAAAGGGTGAACAAAGACATACCTTGCAACACAGGGTAGATCATCTCGAAGGCCTGGTAGATTTCCTCTCGGACCTTGGCACCAGTCAAGACGATCTTGCCACTGACAAAGATGAGAAGCACGATCTTGGGCTTGATCATGCGGTAGATGAGACCGGGGAACAACTCAGGTTCATAGGAACTGAAATTGTGATGGCGGGATGCCAAACCCTCGAGTCGGATAGGGAACTTGATATCGCAAGAGCCGACGATGTTCTGAATCTTGAAATCGGTGAACTTGGCATTAAATCCAAGCTTCTGAATGATACGAGCGTACTTTCTTGAAGCGAGCTTCGAGTCGTCTTCAGACTTAGCACCAGTGACGACCATCTTGCCGGAAGCGAAGATCAGAGCGGTGGTCTTGGGCTCGCGGATTCGCATGATGACAGCGGCGAAACGCTTTTTCTGTTAGCAACGTGTTTCTTACTCGGTATGCACGTCAGATCTGTAGTACCTTAGGGTTATACTCTGCGTTACGAGCATGCAGAGCAATAGTCTTGAGGTCCAAGCGGCAGTCCAAGTTCACTGTAGCCACGATGTTCCTTTAAAGTTTGCCAGATAAGCCTCGCTGAGCATAAAAAGGTCACTCAGGAGGATACATACTGTAGAGTGGGGGTAATTCCACTAGGTCCTTGAGTAGCAGCAGGCGTCGCGACAGGCGTTGCGGGTGCCACCCCATTGCCATTTGCCGCCTGCTGGCCGTTGAGGGCAGGTCGCTGAGCAGCATCACCGGTGCCAACGGGCGGAGGTGTCAGCTCGTTGGTAGCTCCTGGGAACGACAGCGATCCTGGCGCCGTGAACGCCTTGGCTTGCGCCGCGTTCGATGGGTGTGTCTGGATGCCTTCCATGATTGGAGTCGGTATCGAGATGTGTCAACGGTTATTAAAAATCGCTGAACAGATCTAGAGCAGGACCCCCAAGTTAGCACCGCGCATCAAGAAAAAAAGAGCGTGCATCCTACCCTGGGAGGTAGATGCGATGGTGACGATACAACGGGTAACACAAGTGCAGCGCCGTTGTGGTGTTGCGAGAGTGAAGTTGAAAAAAAGGAGGAGAAGTAGGCCTTTTATAGGAGGGGGTAGCGGGGCTGGGCATTGAATCAGAGGGGTCACCTACCAATCGCGGGAGAGAAACAAGTGAATGTGTCCCCTACAAAGAAACTGGCCCAGCAAAGTTTTGTTCTTTAAAAAAGCGACGAACTCAAAGATTCGATGCGGAACGATTTGGAAGATGGTAGAAAGACAATGGCCTTTTTCCCCGAGTCGATGATCGATATATCGATCAAGTTATTATAGTTTTAGAAGACCAAAGGCTTCTTTCAATTCACGACAGCTTCTTTTTTTCTATTGTTGTCTACAATAGCGCAACGACTCGATGTGTGACGATGACGGTGTCGGCGGGTATCGCTTCGTTCCGGTCTTGGTCGGGTTCAACGATGTCGGTTGCGCGCAAGGAACGAAGAGGACAAGAACGTTTTCAGTTCTTGCAGCCTGGTCGCAAGGGCTGTGACCTAGAGAGCGTGATCACGCCTGCGACAGCAGGGTCGTGATGTATTGACAAAGTGAAGAGAAGAGAGACAAAGCCCGAGGTGATTCAAGGCTCAGACTGAGATGGGACAAGATGGTGATTGTCCACACAGATTGGGATGTAAAAGTGTAGATGTGGGGTGTGACGTCGTGGGGGGATCAAAAATAAAAAGAGAGGCCGGACGTAAGTGGTTGGTACGTAGGGCCGTCAGTCGGGACTTCCGCGCAGGTCTTTCGAAACAGGCGGGCGAGGGGAGGGCTGGCTCTTTATAATTTTGAGCAAAGGCTGCTCAGGCAGGACACCCCAGGCAACAACACGACCTGTGGCGTCGACGCTGGCAGGCTTGGCGTGCGCTAGTCTCTGCACTAAGCTGAGTTGATCCAATCAAACACTCTTGCGACGCTGATTTTATCTCCTTTTTTCCCACCCACTCACCCCAGTCTCAGCATTGAGCCCCTGAAGTGTCACTATAGCAAACTCAAAGTCTATGTACACATGTATCGGTACATCTGTTTTGACTTTGCAACACGACCTGACCTGCGCCCAAACTTTTTCCGTTGCTCTGCACTCAGGCGCTGCAGGCTCTGATGCACTGGAGTTGCGAGCCCCCAGGATTTAAGGATCGCCACTAACAGGCTGCCCAGCTGCCCGATACAGGCCGTCCATGTAGGCAATAGCGGCTCGCTCTCACCCTCGCCAGCGCTGCTTGCTCTTATTTCAGTCACAAGAGAACACAAGCAAGGAAGCCAACACACGACTGTGGGCGTGTACACGGATCAAAATAAGCAACGATTTAAGCGAGTCACCCTCCAAGCTTCAGGTGAGATGAACCAGGTGACAATATCATCGAAGCAGCACTAACCAACTTTCAGTCACAACATGCACTGTAATCGCGCGTCTTTTCTCTCCTACCCGTTCACAAGTATCGGGATTATTTCTTCCACAGCTTGCCGTGACCAGTTTTCCTCCTTTCCTGGCTGCGAGTTTTTTGCTGTCGTCATCCCTTTCCCTACGCTTTATTTTCTGTCCCTACATCACCTCACCTCTCATCTTTCACCTCCTCCCCTCCAACAACCCACAACAGCAATCTGCAAGTCAATACCCAGCTACGAAATGTTGGATCGATTCCGATAACGAACGACGGCGATAGCCCCGAAGATGATTAAGGCAACACACGATATAGAATGAAGTGAGAGCGAAGGACGACGTGAACCGGTACCGACCGAGTCGAGATGGACGAAAACGATGCCAAATACCGACGGGAACCATCACGAAAGACAGCAAAGGCGGGCACCGAGACCCATCGACGAGCAGAGCAGCGCCTGCCTCGACCTGGACTGGCTTGACTCAAGCCGGATACTGCGACGGCATCAGCACGCAATCCGGCGGCGACAACAGCGTCACAGCGCCTATCCATGGAGACTCGCAGGCCTGTGGACCTCGGATACGGACTGGAATTATGGGCCGGGGGGCCTAGTCGGACTAGGCGTGCTGGCGCGGTTGGTTGCTTTTTAGGCTTTCCACTCATTCAGACTGACTCCTCCCACCTCTCATCAGCGTCTGACTCTGATTGCTCTCGCTCGTTGGCGCACCAAGATCGCCTCTGTTGCCCCAATCGCAGTCGCGTATCCCCGTCGCTCCTTATCGGAGCGGGCACCACTGACTCTGGTTCTAGCCATGCTCCGCCCTGTCAAACCCTTTGCTCGCCCCCCGTGGAACTTTTTCTTCCAACCCAACCCAACCACCGACTCTTGCCTAACCACCAACACGATGGGACCCTGAAACACGCTCTGCCCCCTTCACTGACTGTTTTGTTCAGCCCACGCGCCCTCCCTTCCTGCGCGTCGTCACCCCAGCTTCTTGAGCAGGGTCATTTGAAGCGCGCTGATTTCACTGCGATAGTCGTCTCGCAAGCGTCTCATCAGCAAATGTCACCCCATCCATTACCTACAACAAGAATATGGCTCGGTCAATATGTCACGCGACTAAATGGCTGCACAAAGCCTGATTTAACGGACACTCCGCACAGCAGAAAATTTTCTGAATTTTGCCATTCCCGTGTCCAGTCAGCGAGTGGCAAGGAAGTAAAAGGCAGGTTATGGGTTTCCTTTTTTCGTGCCCTCTCATATTAAGCCCCCAACCGCCCGCTGACTCTGTGAGTCATTCAACTGTGGCCAACCAGGATGCAGTTAGCCAGCAAACTGTCCCCCCTTCGCAGTGCTAGGGAGGCTGGATCTGTGCGCCCACTGACTGGCTTCTTGCATCATGTACTCGGTACAACAGCTTGCTGGCAGCCGCCATAAATGATGCAGTCGTCATGGTTGTTCACTTTTGGATGCTGATGCATTCTTTATTTATCACGCTGCGGCTACCAGCTTTTGCATCGCTTTCTTGTTATGCGAGACTGAGCGTAGAGTGATGCATGGCTCCCGACACCTGGGCTAGACTTTGGAAGCCTGCATGTCGTGACTCTTGGAAACCCCAGTCTGCATTGAGGACACGTTCCAGGATGCCACCGTCAATTTGACACCGAGTGGTGACACGAAAATTTTGATGTCAAGGATCGCCAAGTATGGTTACCTCTTACGAGAACGCGTCAAATTACCGGGGGCTTGCTGACACAAGTACCTCACTAACAATTTTCTGGTCCCACGACTTATCACAGTCCTAGCCTGGGTTTGGACAGGAACTCCACAGACTGTTCATCCTCAGAGGAACCAACCAGCCTCATTTGATCTTCTTTACGGTTCTACCAGGATCCGCCATGTCTCGCTAGCTTCTTGATCCATGGGCAAATTTGGCTGGGGCATGAACCGACTCCGCACTGCAAGGTTTGCTTTGAACAAGATTGCTCTTCTTTTGTGGGGGCGATCGCAAAGCTATCTCCATTCAGTCCTTATCTGGATCACAGAAAAGATAAGCCTTGATTCCTTTGTCATCACACTTGAATGGCTTGGATTATATTTATGTAGTTATTGGCCTATTGCCTCGCATATGTGATTTATTAATCGTCCAGCAATTGGAATTGTCATGTTGTTATTCAAAGAAATATCCGCACATGTCAAGAGACATAGCCGCGGAATCCGCAAGGACTGGGCTCTCCACATTGGACGTTCTAGGCTTTCGCCCATTCCTCTTTGTTCACATGCTGATAAGCTCAAGTCCATGCGGCTCAAGTGGCCTTCCTGTGCAACGACAGTATCTCGATTGCTTCTAGCTGAAGAATAAACACCTCTGTGCTATTGCAGCATACTTTCAGTCGCCCGTCGATGTTATAGTCTAGATCTTCACTCCGTACCAAAATGTCATATTTTTGCATTTGTACCTTGACTCCAATATGCTCCAAATGTCAAACCTTCCCATCTCTTACTCTCGGCCCTATCTCTTTGAGCGGCACAAGCCTCCAACAGGTCACTCGCCCCACTTTGCTTACTAACCTTGCTAGTACCTGCGGGGTACGTGAAGTTCTCGTCAGACAGCTTCTTCATTCAACACAGCCAAAATCATCAAAATCCTCATACAAATTGACCCTAACACGTCTCAATTAAAACGATGAGCTACCAAGAGATACC
>JABEEM010003722.1:0-16072 GCA_013363185.1 Fusarium secorum | reverse complement strand
CTCGATGAGTTTATGGCCAGGGCGAATAAGGCTGATGTGGAAGTTGAGGATCCTCTAGAGTGGTGGGTTTGCCATGCGTCTGACTACCCTATCCTCTCTAAGATGGCCTTTGACTTGTTCAGTTGCCCAGCAATGAGCGCTGAGTGTGAGCGAGTATTCTCACAGACAAAGAAGGTTATTACCGATGAACGGAATCGCCTCAAGTCAGATACCGTAGCGGCACTTGAGTGCCAAAAGCACCTGCTTCGGACCGGCATGTTACCATAGAAATTGCCCGATTGGGAATAGTAGTCAAGTAATATCAACCAAGTAAGGACTTCTTGTAAGCAACCAAGTAAAGTAAAGGGCTCTAGTCAACCAAGCCGAGTAAGGGGGTCAAATTTTGGTTTACTTGGTTGATGGACACACTGTGCTCGAGTGGGATGGAAAGACTGATCCTGCCAAGGCCTCAGCGTGGAAGAAGTCCAATGGCTGTGTTCTCAAGAGCGCGAATGGAAGTTATGGAACTGGCCACAACAGCTTCTTCCAGAGTCCTGATGGAAAGCAGACGTTCATCACTTTCCATGCTACTTCTAACAAGAATGGTGCTTGTGACGATACGAGATATGCTATGACGCAGCCGCTGACTGCCAATGCTGATGGCACACCGAACTTTGGGTCTGTTCAGCCTTTCTCCCACCAGTTTGCTGAACCTTCTAAATAAGTTCATTTGACGGAGGCTTGTTTCTATCTGCTCTTCCCAATCCAAACTGCGTCATAGCTGTAGGGCTGTCGACCCAGAGGTTCTAGCCAGCTAAGCCCCAACACATGAATACATGAATCCAAGAATTACTATTTTCATTATATATATATGTGACGATGCCAGATAAAGGGATGCGCGTCTTGATCCAATGTCTCAGTAGTCTTGCGAAGGGCGAGCTCCTTTTGACATCGGCGGAGATAGAATCTGTCTAGCCTGCAGGGCGTCTTAGTCCAGCAATTATGCTTAAATCGCCACGGCGGCGGTGCATGCTGACGCAAGTGAGACATGGCAAGAGGCTAAGTTAATTGAGGGCCTAAACATGCCTTGAGCCAACATCCGTTTTGAAACGGACGTGGCACAACAAAGCATCAGCGACGGTTTCCGCCGTCTTTTCCCAACGTGGCTTGAGCTGAAAACGATAGTGCGAAGCTTACTGGTGTTTAACTATGATCTTCCAATCAACGATGGATGGCTGGCTGAGGCTGAGCATGAAAACAGTCTAGACTCCGGCATTTACTGCCTCTGTGGCGTTTCCGTCAGAGCGGCATGTTTTAATAATAGCCGCTCTGCCCTCATCAGGTCCTTGTGTCTTTCTCATCTTATTCCTAATTTCTTCTGCATGGTCCAGTAACTCAGTGCGCTTCATGCGATTGCAGTCAGGATGGAAGTCAATTACACCGCTATCACGGACTACTACATGATCAGGTGCTTCAGTGGAGGAAGCTTCTACGTCTGCAAAAAACCTTCGACTAACTTAGAGTTTGTCGGATGCTGCGACTCGGATCCATGCGCCGACGGGTCTGGAATCTGCCCGCAAACAGACCTACGACCTATGAGCTACAGCCCGGGGCGAACAGCGTACAAATTCGGCCTTGAATGCGGCGCTCATCATAATGCGTCTTTTTATCGATGCGATTTGTCAATGCCGCATTTTTTGGGATGCTGTGGTGTTGATCCTTGCTCGTACGGATGTCCGCAAAACCAGTTAATCCCGGCGCAGTTACCAGCGCTAGAAGGATGGCGAAAATTGTTTCTTGAGCCGTATCGTGTGCAGAATGATACAACTTCAGATTTGAGACCTGGGGTAGAGGTTAATAGCACTTTTGAGGCACCGGATTTCTCGAATATTAACTGGGATCGTGGTAAGCATGAAGTTGGGCCTGCGACTGTTGTAGGAATCTGTGCGGGTTTTCTTGCTGCAAGTCTGCTCATTCTGGGACTTATACGGCATTATTGGTAAAGTCAATCGATCGATGTGTGGCGAAACTCATGCTGATAATTGTTCAGGCCATCTTCAACTTCACGAAAACATGAACAAACAGATACTGCGCATGCACCGTTTCTGGCCCACGAGTCGAGAGACAGTGTTGCGTATTCGCAAATGGAAGAGATGATACCGCATACAAAAATACGAGATAACTGGCATGGTGGCCCAAAGACGTTAGAGCACTGGGACGCGCCAACAGTGTTTGGTTGGATTTTCAGCGTTCTTCTCACATTCACGCCGCTCTGCTTCATTGGTAAGACATATCCCTGGATTTGAAGGGGAAAAGCTAACCAGGAAAAGCTCTCGCTATCACGGCTATCCGTCTCGATAACCAACCTCATTCTGACTACGGCAAAACGGTCTTGCAACTAACGGTACTCGGTCCATCGTTGTACCCAATATTATTCGCTGCACTAGTTGGAAGGTTCTACCGGGTATTCGGCCGATGGTGCCTTGAAAGCCGCGGCGGTGTAAACCTCCCTGTTCTAGAACAGTTGATCGGCAGTCAAAACTTGGCCACCGCCATTGAGCGAATTTTCGTAATACGGACAAATGCCTTTATTGGCATTATAATTCTCACTTCCTGGCTTCTCTCGCCTCTGGGTGGACAGAGCTCGTCGAGACTTCTACAAGATGCAAAGTTCGACCTGATATCCAATGGAACGGTTTACTACGCTGATCCGGCATATCAAGTGTCTCACTCAAGATGGATTGACTACCGACATAGCGTTGGCGCAGCGTACGCCGCGAGTTTACTGTCGTCTTCGAAGGAGAAAGCATCGCCGAGGGATATTTGGGGGTTGCCGAAAATTCCCCAGTTATCGCAGGACAGACTTGACGATGGCTCATACGATCTCTATGATGTGAACAAATCGGACTTGGTCTCGGGCAAGGCCTCTTATGCTTCGTTGCTGGGTATCAAGATTCAAGGCCTCGTCAGGCCCAACGAGCCTACCAAGTTCAACTTTACGATACCAACCTCATATTTCCACGTCGATTGCGATTTCGTCGACAGCTTCGACCCGTTGCGAGGAAAGTTAACGCAGAATCAGACCAATATCGTCGATTTGTTCTACAAATACCCCAGCTTCTCTGCTTTCAACATCCTCCCTCAATCTTGGTTCAACTCAGAGGGGGAAGAGGATGACATCAACTCGCCCTATCAGTTCATATACGTCAAGCAAATGCGCGGCTCTCAACTTTACGTCGTAAAGTGTGCCACTCACCAAGTCAAAGTCGAAACAACCATTCACTGCGGACCAGGAGACCCAGCGACGACCTGTGAGGCACGACAGCAACGGCGACTTTCTACTGCGAACCAGACTGGAAGCTCTCTATTCCCGCCATCGGTTACGCGAAGCGATCTGCGTCTCAAAGAGTTAAGTTATGCTCTGTTTGCTTGGGCGCAAGCTTCCGGGGATAAGGACGGAGTTCAGCCGTCGCCATCGGAGATGTACCTGATGAAAGATGAAAATCCATATGAATTCACCAGTCAATTGCCGTGGACAAAAGAAGATCTCGCCAAGTTTCCATATGTGTTTTCCAGGCGAATGACGACTGCTTTCAACACATACTGGGACGCCGCATTAAATCCTGGAGGTCATACCAACGTCTCATATGGCACAATCCCATCGCATAACATGAACGGTCTGGAGACGGGTCGGACCTACAAAGACTCCTTCATGAACACCACAATGGGCACAAGAATAACCACGATTGATGTTTACAGCGCGCAACGCGTTTGGGTCGGTCTGTTGTTATTCACAACAATGGTGCTGCAAATTCTTGCCATTTGCGGCTTCGTTATCGAAATTCTGATCCAAGGCCCGGACGTTCTCGGTTTCGCTAGCACTCTAACCAGAGACAATCCATTTGTGCCGCTTCCGGCAGGTGGATCACATCTCGACGGACCTGAAAGAGCAAGATGTTTAAAGAATATGAGGCTTGAGCTCGTGGATGTGCGCCCTGAAGATGAAACTGGCTATTTAGCCGTGAGGGCAGTGTCATCGGCCAAAGGGCAGGATACGAGCATGATTGAAGGGAGCGTAAAATCGAGAAAGTGGGTGCACTTGAATAGGAGGAGGCTGTACGAATAAAGGGACTAGCCTCGATAGAGCAGCTCCAAGTGCCGGGGCCGAGATATGGTAACCGCAGTAAACAGGGATCGTCCAGGTCCCTGATAAACTAAACAAATTTATCCTGTCAATGCCAGAATCAGATCTCGCTGAGTCACGCTTCGAGCTTCCCATAAAGCGGTGCACATGCCCTTGACAGCGGTTCCGATAGGACACGGGTGATACCGAGCGTTATTTACGGAGTGGTGCCCCCTGGACTTGACTCTAGACGGCCCTGACGGCGCCCTAGCTTAGAGGGAAAAGGCTTGAATCACATCATGCCCCGGGCGTTGGGATGAGAAAAGGCTTAGCTCTTCACTAGTGACGCGTCTGTGAAATGCCATACGCTAACGCCGTACGACGCATCCAATAAATCTACCGAAACAGTCCGCGGGCCCCGCCTCGGTCGCAGGGATTTCCCATTGTATCGGAGCGTGAAAGCTTCGAGACTCTACTCCTTCAGGCCTAAGCGTTGCCGGTTTTCCCGTCTGTTTGAGACCAACAGAAATACGAGAATAAATGTAATTTGACTCCCTCGTAAAAAAAGACTAAAAAAGCCTGTTGGGCTGAACTTAACATCTCCTTTTTTTTTATTTCCCTCTCCCCTCCCTCCTCCTCCTCCTCCTCCTCCTCTCGTGTCTTGTCGTGTCTTTTTTTAAACATAATCTGGCGTTCTTTAACAAGGGCGTTAAATTTGTTCTCCCCTTCGTCCACCAAAAGTCAAAAACGGAATTGTCCGAGTCTTTTTTTTACCTCATGATTTTTGTCTATTTCCAAGCGAGGTGACACGTACGAATAGCAATCTCGCCATCGAGATGGGGACCGCAAACCTCACACATATGGCCAAGCTGCTGCTGCCACGGGCAAGTAGGCAGAAGGGCGTCCTCCTGGCCATGGGCATTTTGGTAATCTTTGGATTGATAACACATACTTGGGGATTTTATTTTGAACCTCCCAGCCTTCTGTCATATCGGTACGTCGCGTCGGTGGCTAAAATGTCACCCAGCATTCCAGCGAAATGTCGCTAACATAACAATCCGCTTGCAGAACAACACGGAGGTCAAACCCGCATCAAGTGAAGCTCGCGTCGCACACGTCGAATTTAATGCATGACCTATGGAAGCCTTTTCTCCTCGAAATTAATGCGACAAGCTTTTCTACGGATGAGGGGTACCTTTACAAGGTACCCAAGGAGAACGAAAACTGGTCGAAGCCATTGGGCAAGAAGCTCCTCATTTTGGATGTTGACACTCGATTGGACAAGGGACCTGGCGCTGTGATGAATGACTCGGCGCTGGATTACAAGGAAATGAAGGGACGAACTGGTGGAATAATGAACCATTATCTCTATGGTACGATCTTGTTTTGCTGCGTGGAGAAGGATGCTCGGCTAACAGACTCCAGCGATGATTCATGGCTATGACTACAAATTTGTCCGAGCCCCCAATTATCCTAAGCGACATCAGACATGGGTTAAGGTCCCAATGATCCGAGAAGCGCTTAAGAACCACGATTTCGTCGTTTTCCTCGACGCTGACGCAGAATTCATGTACCCCCAGGTACCTTTCGAATGGTTGATGAGGCTATGGAACATCACGGACAAGACCCTTCTTGCGCTAGCAAACGATCCCGACTCCCCACGAAACCGCGACGAAAAGGGCAAGGTCATGCAGAACACGGGCTTCATGATCGCCCAGCAGAGCAACCGAACACAAGAACTCTTCGACGACTGGGAGCAATGTCCAGGCGAGAAGAAATACAAGGGCTGTGCGCGATGGGCAAACGACTGGGCACACGAGCAAGCCGCATTCTCCAATTACGTACGATACAGCTATAACCAGACCCAAGACATTGGCACGATACCATGCATGGACGGGAATGGCGCTCCGTATATTGGAGATAAGACATGTGGCGGAGTCTTCATCCGTCACCATTGGTTCCGCAAGGATGACCCTGCAAAGGATCTCCAACGACTGATCCTCGAGGCTTTTGTCAGTCGGTTACATGCAGGATTTCACAATGAGATACAAGACAATTTCTTAGATGCGAGTCGACATACGTACCCGCTCAACCATTTAGTCTTTTAAGCGTTAGTTGCATGCATATAGATAGATTTTTAATACGAGAAACGTTTTCATAACCACGCGATTCTTCTACTGTGGCAGATGATAAATGCATAGTCAGGGGTCATGTCACGACGATTGCCTTCTCCAGATTCAGCCCAGGAGGGCCAGGACAAGCTTTCATCTGTAAGGTCAAACCGTAAAATCGTCCCTGAGTTAACGTTACACCTCGTAAGGCTCGTCTCCATCAACCCCCCTTGTCACATGCTTTCCTGTACGGGAGAAGCACAGCCGCTGACATTATCAAATTGGAACCAGACGTTGGCAAATCAAAGCCTCTGACTGCAAGTTTCCACGGGCCGAAACGCCATGATTCTCCACTTAGCCGGCATTATTTCCGCTCTGAAGTGCCTGTCCGTTTTGTACGACAGCCCCTTGTCCTTGTCCCTGCGTCAGATCATATTGTGGACACGCGAGGGCTGAGTTCTGTGGAGAATGTCAGCAGGTTTGCATTGGTACGGATATATGAGATTAAACAATGCCAAGTGATATTTACATGAGTTGAAGGAGTTTATAGGATCCGAATGCTGTAAGTGATTACGACGATGATTACGAGTCAGGACGGTGTCAGAAAAGGGTCAGAAAAGGGTCAGAAAAGGTCATATTCCTCCGAAAGGAAGAAGGATGACTGCAGGTCGGTTACCGGCTGGGCAACATAACATGATTCGGCGATTGCTGTTTCTGGTAGTTTACTGCCGTGGTCGTATAGCAAAGCATTTGAGGCTTTTTGACTGATTACATTACATCAGACATTCAAAAGCGACTTTGGTTAATAATGAGAGAAGTGTACTGATATTGTGATTTGCATACAAAGTTCCAATCCTAAAATAACTCAAAATCCTGAGAAAACATACTCGCCACCGTCTAGCGTTAAAGAATATATACGAACGAACCGAAGCACCAACAAAGACTAGCGACTCCACCGCTCTAGCTGATAACAATACGAGGACCAGACTTAGCCGGGTTCCAGTAAATAGCATCAAGATCGTAGACACCAACAAGCTCAAGTCCCTCAACCGTACCAGGCTTCTTGCAATCCGTCTTCTGGGTCATGTACGGACCATAAGTAGCCTCCCACGTCGCAAAACCACCAACCTTGACATCCATGCGTCCTAAGTGGACATTGCGCTGGTTACCAGGGCCCCAGCCGGCACGAGGGCCAGGAGCGGGTGCAAGGCTGGAGTAGAGATCAAGCTTCTTGCTACCAATGACGTTCTCGCCAGGAGCGAGGTAGAAAGCGAATTGACATTTCTTGCCCCTGGATGCTTCGGGGTACTTGAAGGTGAGAAGGGTTGTGATATCGTTACCGCCATTGCCGGGGGCTTTGGTAACGCGGCCTTCGTCTGTGTCGTAGATTGCTCCATTGTTGATGTTGTAGGTGTGGATTTCAGATGGGCCGAAGTAGTCGTCGCTGCGGGGCTCGACAGGAGCAGCGAGGCCAGCAGTGACGATGGCGAGAATGGAGAAAATGGTTTGAGCAAGCATTTTGAAGATGAAGGTAGAACTGATGGTGGAAAATTGGAAGAGTAGATGTGATTATTGTTTAGATATCAAGATTGAGAGTGTGTTTGAGATGATGAGAAGACTCAATTGACGAGGACAGACTGCCTCTTCTTATACACGATGGCTTCATGCATCAATCTTCAGCTCATCACACTTACAATACCCAGCACTTCCTGCTCTGCCTCGCGACAAACTCAATTAGCCTAACAAACCCTCGAAATAGCATCCCTCGCAGTCTAGCAACACCTAAAAGAGAATAAGCTTAATCAAGACAGCCCAGCCTCCCTGCTCAGCCTTTCCCTCCAGAAGCCTCTTCTTCCCCGAGGCGTCCAAACATCGCAGCGCGATGACATTTTGGCGTGCGCCAGACCAATCAGCGCGGAGGATGGTTTGGCAAAAGTGGCACGTGGTCCGGTCTTTGACGGAGCTTCGACTGGGAGCTGAGAGCTATGCCTTGCATTTATTGATGCATGACCTGCAAGAGTGGAGAAAAGGTTCGCCATTTTGGGAATACCTGCGGAGAAGATTGTTGGCTTGGCCTCAATGCCAAGCTCAGCCCTACGTCTTGGTTTTTGACAGCTCCAATGGTGTTGAAGAAAACGTCGGTATTCCGCTCAGCTGCGGAGAGAAGCTTGACAATGTCTTGGACTCGACTGTAAGGTTTATGAAATCTGAGTTTAGGACTCGAAAAGAACTTTGGTCTTGTTGTTAGTAGCAGGAAGTGAAGGAGGCTGTGAACTCTGATCTCTTGACAACAGAACTTGGAGGCTGAGAATTTAGTTGGGGGATATCTATTTTCGACAGAAGCAGTCTATTTAGCGCAAATGTCTCAAATTGGCAAGTTTATCTTGCTGCGGTCCCATAGCCTCCTTTGTAGAGCTACTTGAAGGGAGATTTTAGTGACAGCGCAGATGGTGATGACTGTCAGTGATATCCGTCGCTGTTGATTTAATGCTTACGTGGATCTAGAAGTAGTAGTGGATGAACCTACGGTGTGATAATAGAAAAGTGAAATAGGCTTACTGATGGGTCACAAATGGGTTCAGTCTTGGATACTCATCTCAAGCCAAATACATGATAAATCCATTCCATTTCCAAATCGTCAACCATTAGACTTTCAAGATGGTACTCAAGCTTTAACATCAGCTAAGTTCTCATTTAATATTATAGGATTTCTTTCCATTTGTCAAAGAGTATGGAGAAGATAATATACAGATATCATATTTATGTAGGGTAGTGATATTATTTTATCGATAACAGGGATTGACCGAGTTCAATGACATCACTGATAACGATCCTTATCTCTTATCTGTTATCGCTTATCACACTTGGGACCAAGAAATCTGCCATTCAGGCCAACAAGGCGCAGTTAGCGCACGGAGACGGATTAATTGCTACCGATGTGTCGATCGGAGCGCTCCATGAGGCCGAATGGAGTTAGCAAGACGACCTGTTTCGATGGTACGCTGACAAGTCAACGTTCATGTTCACATTCCGCCAAGATTAATATATAAGTGTCCAAGATCCGATGATCATGTAGAAATTAGCCAAAGCAACTCATTCACAGTAAACACCCTCCTTGCTTTATAAAATTAAGTCAAAATGAGCAAGTCCTGCGACCATCTCTCAGCAACAGACAACATGCAGCCATCCAACACTGTCTTTGAAGTTGACTTCAAGTGGAAGAAGATGAAGGCTTTAGCCTCAGGAAAAGACCGCCAGACAAACACCTCAACGCCCAAATACATCGTCGACTATCATGCTTTCAAATGCACCACCCTCGTCTTCCATCCCTACGAAGACCCTACCGCTGTAATCGGCACTGGTACGCTTCACCCCGTCACAATCCACGCAACCTACGAGCTCCACGGCCAAAAAGGCACTATCAAAGCACTAAAGCGCTTCGTGACATCATATACCCACGTATCATACAACTATTCCAACAGTCCTGATGGAACACCGGCTCCTATGACATGGACGAGCGACAGTGGGTTCAAGACCTGGGACTTTACCTGCCTCGACGAGCAAGAGTCTGCAGTAGCCAGGTTCTCTGCCAGCTACTGGTCTCTCAACAATATCGGATGTGTCGAGTTTCTAGGGCCCAAGGCCAATGATCCAGCGGCAAGGGAAGAGATCTTGGTAACTGGTATGACATTGTTCTACCAGATGGTACTTCGTGCGACCAACGTTTTATCTCTTGGCGGTGCTATATTCGCAAGACCTGGGCCGTTGGACAAGGAGGCAGCGCCAAAGAGACCAATTGAAAATGCGGACAGCAAGAGTATCAAAGGGTTGGAAGCGACTTCAGGGATAGATCCTGGGCATGAGAAATCATAAAGTTTGTATTTAATGTATATTCTGCTGCATAATCCCTATCTTATGGTATGTGAGCAACTGAGAATAGCTTTTAAAGATTATTGAAATCGAATATCCTCGTCTGTAAACCATATCCCCAATCCATTTGAAGACATGTTGAACACCGTTCCGGATATGGCATTTACGTGAATACCGAGAGCACTTGTATCTGCTCGTATCAGATGGAGAAAAGAATATAGCATTCGGGTCCAAAGCGGTAAATAAAATCACGTTAAATTACAGGCAGCCTGGAACAAAGTATTTGACCACATCTTTCTTAATTTACCATATTTTGGTCTGATCAACCAGCGCCGCTTGCGACTTCGGGGTTATATTTCTTCTTAGGGATTGCAATTCTTGGGCTATCCTTAGCCGTATGACACTCCCATGCTGATAGAAGCTTATCGACAGGCAGCTGATTCATGCAGATTCCTGTCTATCCATCTATCTAAGATTAGCGGGCTCACTGTAAAAACAGATATAGTATCAAGGATCGAGCTGGTTCTGGAATTCATAGTAAGACATTAAATTGTCGTTTCAGCTCCCAAATGTTGAAGGGCGCTGTTTGAGATGGAAAGAATGTCTGTACGCGTCGTCCTCCCAGTCCCGTGATTTCCATTCAAAACGTTCTTGGATAAAGCTTTCGACGTCAAGAGGCTGACCGGGATGGATATTGGGGCAGATGAGTGGGAAGCTCTCAATACTTTCAGAGTGATGATCTGTCAAGTACTTCAGTGCCCTTGAGAGGTGGCCACTGTGCCAACGGCGATAGGGAAGTGACCTATAGAATTGGTGAGGACGCATTTGAAACAGCTCTTGACTGGCTTGAATCAAAGCGTCTTCCCGAAGAAGGATATTCTGGAAGATGTCAGAAAAATAGGCTTCACTGGGTTCTCCATCGAGGCAAAGCGTGTAGGAGTTACGGGGCATTCCGGCGTCTGGCAATAATATTGCTTCTTCAAGCCATATGGAAATACCTTCAACTGCATACCCAGGAATAATATTTACCCCCTAGTTGTACTCATTGCGAGGTCCAGCAACGTCGCGGTATTCAATATTATCCCACCAGGGGTGGAATGCGGCAGGGATACGGCGGCATAGTTTGAGGCGGCGTTGTATTCTCAGCCTTGGATTCTCTTTGCAGAATTCAATGAGACCCATAGCGTGAGTTCAAGGGGAGCAAACAGCATACTCATCCTCGATGAGCCTGACACCACGCAGATGCTGCCTTTGCTCAAGGGAAAGCTGATGAAGGAATCTGATTGCAACTGCAGTGGCAGAAAAATGATATTTTGCGCGCACTCCATGATTCCAATCTTTAACGCGCCGCCACATAGCATCATCCCTCAATAAGCTTCCGATCCTTGTGAGAACGGTCTTGGACGGGATATCCCAGGGACCCAAGGTTAGATCAAGGAGATCTTGCGGATCGTTGGAGCCTTTCCAGCCAGGAAATGCTTCGTTGAGGAGGCCAGCCTGTTCGGAATATTGACGCTCTCCTAGGAATCGGAAACTGAATGCGATAGCTTCCCTCACTATAGACGCGTTTCTACCCTATCCCCTTACTTGCCCATAGTCAAAATCTCTAATGATTTCGCTTGTGTGACGACTTTGCTCCCAGTATCGAAAGGCATAGCCACTGAGGACAGTAGGGTTTTCCTTGAAACGTCTGCGATAGGTACTCTCCAGACTATTCTTGAAATTCGGCATCAAATGCGGGAACTTTTCTACTAGTGCTTCTTCCAGTTCCGGAGACATTTTAGGGCCTTGGAGAAGACATATCAGATCCGCCTTCAAAATGCAAAGAAAGTGCGATAGGGACTGATGGCGACCAGCCCAAGCCCTCAAATCGGGTGAGAAGAGGGTGGAGAAGGAGATGTTATTAAGCGCAAAAGGTAGATGTTTGGTGTCGTTTGCAATTGAGCGGCAGGCGTACATCAATGAGAAGCCAATCAGTTGACGTCAGCGGTGGTGAGCTTTTCAGATTCGCTATTGAAGACATACCCTCCTTCCACGCGGAAGTACTCCTGAAAGATCTTGTCGCGCACCTCGTAGGGGAGCGTGACGAGGTGGAGGCGAGTCATGTTGGACGAAATGGATACGAACGTCGAGCGAAGACGAAAGTGTCCAGTTCGGAAAGATACCTGGACTGTTTTAGAGGAGTGAAGTTTGAGAGGGCGGGGAGAGAGAGGGATTTATAGACGAGCGGGAAATAGTTTATGGCGTTGCTGCCTGGGGCTATAGAACTCAGTCTGTAGCCAGCTCCACTAAGGAAGAGCATAATTTGAGCACCAAGAGGTCAAGCAAATTCAAGGAATAACACTATCCTTTGCAGTATCTGTCTGTCGTATTGTATTTGTGCTTCCCAATGAGCCTTGAGGTTTAAGGTCAGGCACCAGAGGCTCAAATTCTTGTTATGCGGAACTGTCGCCCATCAATCCTGCTTCCCTTCATTCTCAAATGCAATCCTCCTCCACGTTTTGGGATAACCTTTCTCGATACGCCACTTCTCCGAAGCGTCCTTCACCGACATGGCGAAATCCCTTCTCCAGCCCTTCTCAAAATCCCATTCTCCCATCATCTTAGCACCAAGATGCCAAGTCAAGATACTCTCCACACGAGCTCCCTCCGGAGCATGTAACAGTGCAACAGCGACATCAATACACTCTGGACGATCGTCAACGGTGTAGAATACCGTCGAAGAGCAGCGCGAGCAGAAATATCTTTGGACGTCGGGCGAGCTTCGATAGATCGCGAGCGTGCCGTAACGAGGGTCTCGGTCGGGACTGTCGACTGCACGTTTCAGATCAAGCGTATTTCGTGGAAAATCGGATCCATCGGTCTTCTCTGGGAAGTCGATCTGTTGAGGCATGACAAAT
This sequence comes from Fusarium secorum, assembly GCA_013363185.1. NCBI lineage: Eukaryota > Fungi > Ascomycota > Sordariomycetes > Hypocreales > Nectriaceae > Fusarium > Fusarium secorum. The sequence continues at coordinate 3,089 of JABEEM010003722.1, read as the reverse complement.
GTCCAATTCATTACATCAACACCAACTGATAATCGACATGAGGGGCATGGATCGAGTGTCGCAAGGTGTTTGTGGGACTTTGGCTCGATAAACGACGGAATCGCATCGGCCTCCATGGTAGAGAAGTCCACGTTGCCGGGGCGGAACACAAGATCAACTCCCGTGCAATGACAGCGAATAGGTATATCTGCAGCCGAAGGAGCTTCGGGCCGAGCATCTTCATTCGCAGCAGGCCAACCTTCACCCAATTCCCAACCATCTTCAGGTCTCTCCATCCATCTGCGAGGCTTCTCCCTGCCGCCATTCACATTCTGAAGCCACGGAGAAACGCCCCCATCGCCCGTGTCACCAACAAAGATCTGCCTCGTAAAGTTGATAAGGTTATCAACGTCAACGTTGTTCAAGGCTCCCGTGAAAACGCCAAAGTTCTGGGGCTGATCTTTGTAGTGAGCATCCCAGAACATCGGACATGAACATGACCCGCAGAACAAAATTTCGCAATTGGAAGTGAATTTGTAAGTTTTCAGATCAGAGTTGCGAATCTCATCTGCTGAACCAGGCCAGTCTATGTTGCAGTTGTACATGGCACCGGTGACATTCCGGCATGAGGTGCAGTGGCATATAGACGCAGGTAGAGGGAGTTTTGATCGGGGCACTTTGGTGGTGAAGGTATGCGCCTTGCAGAGGCACTGAGCCGTGAGGGCGATATCCTGATTCTCAGGAGTCATTGTGTTTGTATTTCGAAATAATTCACTTATGGGATGCTTTGTGGAAAAAGTCAAAATATGCAATTGAAAAGTTCTTTGTGAAGTTTTTAACGGTAGCAGCAGTAGGGGACCGTGAATTTTGTAGTACCCCGCCCCCAAGGGCGTGAATGATGACCAGAAGCGTTCTTATCGCACAATTGTCGGCTAACGGTACGAGCAATATTTCTACAAGGCTTGTCCATATTTAGTGTGCAGAAATTAGATTTGACAGCCAAAGCCTTTTTCTAAAGAATCCCTCATGCTTTGGGCGATGTGTCGTTTGCGACGCTTTATTGGCTTCTGCCGCACAGCCCCCCGTATAGCCTCACGATCCCTAATAACTGCCTGATTTCTGTGGCTGACGTGATGCTGCCCTCAAGACAATGTTAACTTTTTGAACGTCGCCTTGATGAAAGGTTATTCTTACATAAAATTGCGGCCACTCGCATCTGTACTCCGTAGCAAATCTGATTCCTTTAACATATCGCTGCCAAAATGTCCGAAAAGACCAAATCCGCGTTCTTCGACTACCCCGAAGCCTCTTCTTCTGCACCGCCACCATTCAGCCAGGCTGTGTCAGACGCTGGACCCTCAACTTTCCAGAGTCGCTTTGCATCCATCACGAGACATGGATTTGATCGCATCAGGCTTATTAACTTGTCAGAGGCCGAGATAGCGTCTGTCCACGAGATTGTAAGGACATATTGGGACCGTGGGATTGACAAGGTCTACCCGCAAGAGGCGTCGAGGGAGTTCAAGCTAGGAGGCTATGCATGGGGATATGACCCGAATGGCAACGAGCAAGCGATGATGTTGACGCTTCGGATATTGGAGGGCATGTATGGTTTGGGATGGGTGATTTACTCGCCTATTGAAGTGACGAAGAGAGTCTCGACCAAAGGTGAGTAGACAAGGCATGTTTGCAAGCTGGGCAAGATATACTGACGAGAACAGATGCACTCATCTTCCGCAAAGTGAATCACATCCCTCCGCCCTGCGAATGGCTAAATGTGTCATTCCACAGCGGAGACAAACTAAAGATTCTCAATTTCCCGCCTACAGATCTTGTCAACGACATCATGGCGACTTTCATGACTGATATTCAACGACATGAGGTCACGCCAGACCGCGCCAAAATCAAGTTCAAGGGATACCCATGGAGACCGCTAGAATCCGATGGAGCTGAGACCCAACTGAAGCTGTTGGCGTTGCTTGAAATCTTTGAGCGCCATGGTTTCACGCTGTACACGAGGACGAGCGCGAGATTCGCCGATGAGACAAGTGAGTCGAATGTCTTGGTGTTCCAGAGACGAAAGGACTGGGTGGCGGGTAGATCTCTGTACGATCAACTGTGAGCTCATGCACGAACTGGCGATTGTTTGTATTCACTGCTGTTCGAAACTTCATGGCATGAGATGATTCATCGTGACCTGTAATAACCTTTCATAATTTCCTTTTTACAACGATAGATTGTCATTCCCCCATTCAGCGTTACGCATTAGCTCGATATATATCAAGTCCGTAGGAAAATCAGGCAAAGGTCTTGTTCCTCTTCACAGCCAAGAATGTCAAACTCCACAACTGCCGGACATTACTCTCCGTTCCAGAACTCAGTCCCGGCGGAGGCGGCAACGTCCCCAAAGGCGCGAACTTGTAACCACTCTTCGAACCATAACTCCAACTCCAGACCTCAGACTGCAATCTCTCGCTGTTATCCTCAATTATATCCCACAAACGATTATATGCACTCTTTAAAGCTGTGTGCACCCCGGTATTGCTGCAAAATGCAGGTACATTATCATCATCCGTGGACTGGGATGATGAACATCGTGCAAGCTGACGCTCGAGACCCTTAGCCATGAGGGCGAGTTGCCAGCTCCAGACTACAGTGCCGTGATATGCGGCGTTGGTGAAGTTGGCGGTGAAGACTTCGTTGCCTGCTAGTGCTGGGTTCGCTACTACGATGCCGAGAGGAGTACTGAGTCCAGCTGGGAATGGACGAAGGATGCCGTTGGCTGTTGCGTTTAAGAAGGTCGTGAGCTGGGCGTCGTTGGTTGAGTTAAGAAGGAAAAGACGGAACAGTGTGGCTAACAAACCGACCGTCTGACAGACCGTCTGACAGACCACCTTCAGACCGCAGACCGACCGACCGGCAATTCTCGTCAGACCGACCGACCAGAGCTGCCGGTCGGATTGGGTGGTCTGAGTCGGTCTGGGTTGGGGGTTTCCAGGGCCGCCATTGGCCGGCTCCTCCTTAAGATACCCGTGCCATGCCCCACTTATTTTAGCACTCCCGAACTCGTTCCACCAAATAGGTGGGGCGTGGCGCAGGTAGCCATTGAG